>RJWJ010008795.1:0-52223 GCA_004363605.1 Indri indri
CATTAATATTTTTTTACTATTGATCCTGTTTTTGTCTTTTTATTCTCTAATAAAACTGCTTTATTTTTTATTTTTTTAAAATATGAACCGAAGTTTATTGAGGAAGGACAAGATAGGTTTACAGAGTAAGAGCAAGATACATTCGCCACAGAATGGCACATGGACCCCCTGTCGTAACAAAAGGGCCAATCATTTGATAAAATGACAATACTGTAGACGTAGCATGTTAAATAAAACATACTATTACAATTCATTTTACCAGTTTCTTATTACTTTGTAAATGCGGCTCCTAGATAACTTAAAATCACATATCTGGCTTGTATCACATTTCTACTGGACAGCAGCGCTCTGGAGTCTGCATTCGTAGCCACTGCTCTGTGTTGGAATCACCTTCCCTGTCCCTCTGCCTCAGGGCAGGACCGAGGTGCAGCTGGTCCCTGACAGCCTGAACGAAGGTGACTAGGGAGCCAGGCACTCACTCCTACATCCCCCCATTCTGCCTCCTCTGGCTGCTCCACCATGGCCGCCCCCAGCCTTGCCTCCAGCTCCAGGGCACTTTAGCACGACCTCCCTACAGCAGGAATCCCAAAATATACAGGAGGAAAACCCTTCACACATCGTCTGCTAATATGCAGAGAAACTGAGACCTAGGACCCCAAAATCTTTCAGGAAGCAGTGGCCCTGGAGGTCATCTAGTCCAACTTCCCACCAGAGCACAGACCTCTTCCAAAGCATACAAGTTCTACGTAGTTCTTCACAAAGAAACTCTGCATACAGTTGTCCTTCAGGATCTGTAGGGGATGGAGTCCAGGACGCCCTACAGATACTAAAACCCAGGGATGCACAAGTCCCTGATATAAAATGGCATGGTGTTTGCACATAAGCTCTGCACATCCTCCCATAGGCTTTTTAATTTTATTTCTTAATTTTTTTAAATTTTATTTTGCTTCATTTTTTTCCTACCCACCAGATGACCAGGGACTCCCATACACTATAGATCAGCTCTGACTGCTTACAATCCCTAATACAATGCCTACACATTACTTCATTCTCGTGGATTCAGTGTAGTACTTAGCCTGTGGCAAATTCAAGTTTTGCTGTTTTGGAACTCTGTGAGATTTTTTTTCCCCTGAATATTTTCAATCAAGGATTAGCTGAATTCACGGATGTGGAACCCACAGATACGGAGGGCTGACTGTAGTTCCACATAGACTTCAGATCAGACGGACCTAATCTGCCATTGCTACAAAGAGGGCCTGCCTTCTAGAAATGAAAACGACAGCACCCAGATGACAGGCAGATTCTAATTCTTCACACAGCCGCTGTGCAGACACTCACAATAATGGTGAGCCCAGTACATACAGGTCAGGATGCATACACCTCCCAACGTGGAGTGTCACAAAGCTCAGTGGACTAAGGTTTTCCTTGACATAGACCTCACCACACCAGCAGCCTGTATAGGCTCCTGGCTTAGGGCGATAGGGAGAATCAGATCAACCTGGGTTCAAACTCCAACCCCAGCATTAATCTCTATGTAACTTTTTTCCTCTTCTGTAGAGGTTAAAAAACAAAACAGCCCAGGTGCAGTGGCTCACGCCGTAATCCCAGCACTTCGGGAGGCCAAGGCAGGAGGATCAATTGAGGCTAGGAGTTCAAATCCAGCCAGGACAACATAGTGAGACCCTGTCTCTACAAAAAAACTAAAAATTAGCTGGGCGTGGTGGTGCACACATGTAGTCCCAGCTACTCGGAAGGCTGAGGCAGGAGGATGGCTTGAGTCCAGGAGTTTGAGGCTGCAGTGAGCTGTGACTGTGCCATTGCACTCCAGCCTAGGCAACAGAGTGAGACCCTGTCTCTAAAAAAAGAAAACAAAACAAAAACAAGGAAACAAACAAACCCTATCTCACAGGGCTGCTATGAGAATTACATGAGATGATATAGGTAGAAATGTCTAGAATAATGTGTGGCACCTAGCAGGCACTTAATAAAATAAATGTTGATTTCCCTTCCCCTTCCTTCGTCAACCAAAAACCTTAAGTTTTTTTCGCCTCCACATGAATTGAGAGTAAGTTCTACTCTATTCTATATTTATACAACTGATGTTTTGAATTTAAATGCAGGATTTTACATTTAAACCTATTAGATTTCTTCTTAAGTATACACGTTCAATATTGCTCAATGTCGGGCACAGTTAAATAAATTAAGGTAAATTCATATAATATAATGTTACTCAGATCTTTAAAATCATGGTTTTGAATAATTTTTTATGACATAAGGTATTACTATGTAGTGTTCAGTAGGGGAAAAAACTAGATAGAATATAATTGCAATTGTGTTAAAATATACAGATTTGCATGAACGCAAATTTGGAGGGACACTGACCTAAAAAACACTAAGTCATCCCTGAGTGGTAGTCCTATGTACCACTTTGTTTTCTCCTTTATGAATTTCTTTACTTTCCAAGTTTTCTACAATGAACATGTATTAGTTTTAAGAGTTAGAAAAAAATATCTTTTACATCTCATCTTTCTACCTCACTGCAGCATTCTAGACAATTGAGATGATTTTGAATCCTGGCTCTGTCACTCAGCGTTTGCCATCCTCAGCTCCCAGAGAAATGAGAGAAACAGAGGACATGGGCCACACAGGCTCCCGTGAGGGGCTCGTATCTATGGAAATGTCCATCAGGGACAAAGCCAAAGAGAGGGCTCTGGGCATATGACCCAACACCTCCCCAAGGTGACGTGAGCTCAGCGCCCAAGGTTCGACCAGCTCCACGTCCATGTCACTGCCCTACCGGCCAGATCACATTTCTCTCTCTCGTACCCAAGAAAATCATTTGGCTGAAAATCCTTACTGAACATTCCTCCATTCAAATTAGATTTCTTTTCCCCAGACTTGGTAGAGCGAACGCATGTCAGCTCCTAGTTATCGCAGCTTCATTTTCAAAGTCTCTGAAGATTGTTTGTTCACAATTCTGACCTAGAATTGGGCAGGGGCCAATAAGAAGCTGAGCAGTCTGCCATTTCCAGGATCCCTACCTTGCCCCCTTGAAGAAATAAATCAGGACAGTATGTGCTTTCTCCACCACCCTATCTTCCTCCCAGGACCCTGACCTGATCTGCAAGTCTGGCCACCTGAACTCATGAAACTCATCTGACTCTCACTTCCCCCAAAGCAGCTTCAGCCCTCTCACCAAGTCTGGTCTAAACACACAAAGAGGGAGGCAAGATAAGAGACCTCTGCCTCCCAGAACATTCCAACACCTATCGCAGGCAGGAATCTCCCCCAGCCTATCTTGCTCTGACTGTGGCTAAAGAAATCCCTTCATGTTGGGCGTGGTGGTGCGTGCCTGTAGTCCCAGCTACTCAGGAGGCTGAGACGGGAGGATCGATTGAGGCCAGGAGTTGAAGACCAGCCTGGGCAACATAGTGAGATCCCTGTCCCTAAAAAAAAAAAGAAAGAAAGAAACAAAGAAAGAAATCCCTTCCTGTTGTCCAGCCGACCCAGGCCTGTTGACCCCCCACCCAGACCTCTGTGCAGCATCACACCCCAGCAACCACTACTCAAGGCTCAGTGCCAACATGGAGATCAGCCAGAAAGAAACAACACTAGCCTTTTATCCTGGCCAGGATGATCCACAAAGACATCGCAGGGGCTTGAAGGGAAGGGAAAGACAAGGTTCTGGCAGAGGTGAGCTTGGCATGAGTGAAGGCTGGCAGACACCAGACAGACACAAAGCAGAACACTCAGCCACAGAATGGGCTCCGAGAGCTCAGGTTTCACTCTGAGTCAACAGCCCCCTCAGAGGAGAGCCCCACCCCACAGGCCCACCCTGTGTGTCATCGGCCCTCCCCAGTGCCCTCTGCACAGCCCCTAGTGCTGACCGGATATGCGATCCCATCCCCCAGGAGGGTCACCCCAGCCTGAGCACAGCTCCCATTTCCTGCCCCTGGTTACTCCTCTGAAGTCTATTGTTCCCATGAAGTTTGGGTCAAAGGAAGCCGAGTCCCCACCCATGGGGGCCACGCCGTGCCAAGGAGCTGGCCCACGCTACAGGGGAGCCTGTGTGTATTAAATGCAGGAGGACACGGTCACGGATCTTAGAGACTGGAGTTCTAGTGGAAAATTTCCCAAAGATTCCGTCCCTACTAGGTGAAGGCCCCACAGCCAGGTCACACAGGTGTGATTAGACTCTCCCTAATATCTAGCCCAAAAAACCAAGAACAAAGGACGAACTGTCATTTCAGAAGAGGTCAAGGCAAAACTGGAATTAGACTATAGGAGCTGGAGACTCTGTGCTCCCCGGTGACAAAGCCCTACCCTGCCCCCACATCCACCTGGGCCCCTTGGCTGGTTCCAGCCCCCTCGCAGCCCCCCCTTGCTGGAGAGCAGCTGTTCAGCTCCGATTTCAGAGCTTTAAAGGGAGCTGTCGTCCCAACCCCTGCCAACAAAGGGTCATGGGGGCACAGGAAGACAGGCAAGGTAAAGCCACCCTTCCAAGCCTGAATTTTCAACTGCCACTGCACTGACCTCAACTACAGGAAAGACAAGGACCAAAGCTGGGACCAGAGTCCTCCACTTCTGGGAGGGAGGAGGAAGAGCCACAGGTTTGGCAATACTCGTTGCTTTGTGACAGTCACAGAGCCAAGACTCCAGAATGGAGGCCAAAGGAGGTTGTGACATTTGCATCCCAGGAGACCTAAAAAGATGAGGGGACCCTTCTCCACCTGGCATGGTAATGAGCAGCCCATCAAGGAGAAAGGAGGGGGTGTCTTAAAGACCCGAGGGCCCCTTCCAGACTCAGCGTCCTCAGATTCGCCAGCGGCTATGTGCATTCTGCTGGGACGGAGGGGAGTATTTCCGCCAGACAACCTTATCTGAGCCCTGGACAGTGGCCTGCTCCAGCCTCCACGCCGGTGGGATGAAGGCAGCTGAGGGAACTGCGGGGTGTCTGAGCACCGCGATCCACAGAGCAAGAGACAGAATGCAAAGCAAAGAGCAAGGGCTTCTACTCCCAGCTCTGCCACTCATAAGCTATGCGACATTAAGCAAGTTACTGACCCTCCAGTGGCCTCAGTTTCCCCATCTTTAAAGTGAGGGAGTTAGGTGCTGACATCAGAGTATCCAATAATATTCAGCAAGTTCACCCCGATGCCAAGGCTAAACTGGAATTAGAACACAGGAGACGGAGACTCCGTGTTCCCCAGTGACAAAGCCCGGCCTGCCCCCTCCTCTCCTTGGGCCACTGGCCACCCTGGCCTCCTAAAGAACATGGCAGGGCCTGGCCCACAGCAAACGTTCAGTTCAGGCTGCTAAATAAACATGATGAATAAATAGGGCAGGGTTTCTCAAAGGGTATTCAGACAAACACTAATTCAAAAAACTCTAATCCCTAGGAAAAAAGAGGTTCCTTGCTGAAATAAGCTGAGGAAACATTGGATACAATACCTGTGGAGTCCCTAGGATGTGCTAACAGGTGCTTTGCATACACACTGAATTTTCACAACTTTCTGGATACATATTAATTAACCCCCTACCCCCCATTACTCACCAGGAAACTGAGCCTGAGCCTTACAGGTAGTGAGTGACCATCAAGATTTGTATCCAGGTCTGACCCCAAGCCTGAACCCTTTCTTCTCCATCGATGCTGATTTTAGACCAGCTACACACCTGGCCTGAGCAGGCGAGAGGGTGAGATGTTTCCGGCCAGAACATCCATATCCTCAGGGTGGATGGGGGAGCAGGGACCAGAGCCCCACCCGCTGAGACAGTTCCTTGCTCCTTCCTTCCAAGAAGCCCTAAGCATTACATCCACACGGAAGCACTCGCACGAGAGCTGCTCATTCCTCTTCCCACAGGAAGTGCTGGGCAGTCCAGCAAGTCATAAAGACTGAGATTCTTCCACTGGGTTACCTGCTCAGCTCCGAGGAGAGGTGAACCGGTGGCAGGCAGTTGCGGCTGCTATACACCCCTACCTGTTTGTCCAAGGCCAATGTAAAAGCACCATCTACACAAGTCTCAAGACTCTGAATGGTCTCCTCTTTCTGGGGGGTCCACGCCACAAACATTCCCAACTCTCACTACCATCCACCCATCCCACCACCTAAAGGTAAAGATCTCAATTTCCCTCAGCCTTCTACCAGATTGTTTTCAGAGCCATCTCTGCAGCCCCAGGATCCGTCTCCCTGTGAAGGACAGCTGCCTGGAAGAGGCAGGTGTAGACAGCCTCCTCGGTCTGCCCAGTCTAGGGAAAACGGAGCCCGGGGCCACACGCTCCAACAACCACAGTCACACCACCCCTACACACATGCAGTCAGAGACACTGTCTCTTGCCCGCAGCTATGCAGGAGAAAGAACAGTCATAGCCAGAACCAACATCCCCCAGAAGGCGTACTTAGAGACGTGGCATCATACACCTACTCACGACACACGCGCTTCCAGACGGACAGCCCCTCTCAAGCAGAAACATACACACACTCTGTCATTCACATCCACACAAACAAACACGCCTACTGGGAGCCGAGGTGAGTCACACGGGAGCAGATATCACCCTCACACACACCCGAAGCTGGGGAGACGGCACAGTCGGCCATCACACGCACTCCCTCACCAGAGGCCGCTTGCATGCGTGTGCGTGCGCACAGCTCCTGGGCTGCCCACCGGGAAACGTTCACTTGGCGCTTGGGAATTCCGTCCCCTTGATTCGCGAGTCCCCATCAGGGAACCCAACGGCTTCTGCGGCCCTGGGCGTGGGACCCCTTGCAGAGGTCCCCCTACTTTCACATAATCGCTTTAGCACTTGAAACAGGCAGTACGCCTACCCCCAGGGCTCTTTTTTCCAGACCCAAAAGGAGCCCAGCAGAAAAGGAACACGGGTTCTGGGTCTCCTGTGACGCTGGTCCTCTCGGTTCTGCCTCCCTAGTCCTTGCAGCAACTTGGACTCCCTTCCCCTCCGGGACCCTGGTACACACCCCCACCCCCAGCCGTGGAGCCCGCACTGCCTCTCCCATCCTCAGCCGCGCCGCCTCCACGTGCCCCGCTCTTCTCCGAGTCTGTCCCTGGAGAGCGTCTCACGCGCCACGCCAGACGCCTGCACTCTGGCAAAGTCCTGCAAACTTCCCGGTCCTCCCGCCCCGCCGCCTTACCGGTCCCAGGGTGCGGGAGGGTGGCTGGGCGCTCTAAGCCAGGTCCTAGGAGTCCTCTCGCAGCTCCAACTCCTCCCCTGCGGCTCCGCTGAGTCCCGGGGCTCGGCGAGCGCACTGCGGGGACCACGGGGCGTCAGCGCGCAGAGCCGCGGGCTGCGGCCCCGAGCCGGCCGGGAGGGCAGGGGCAGGCGGGGCCGCCGGCCCGGGCGCGGAGCGGAGCGCGCGGAGGGAGGGGTTTTCCCAGAATGGGACTGCCGGGAAGACGGGGAGATCCCTATTCCTGGAGGAGTGAGTCAACCGGGAGAGGAAGGGAGCGCGGGGCGCACGCGGCGGGCGCCGGGAGCGGCGGGAGGGAGGCGGGCGGAGGGGCCGGGGGAGAGCGGCGGGGCGAGCGCGAGGGAAGGGGCCGGGGCGGGAACGCGAGCGGCGGGAAGCAAGGGCGGCCGAGCACGCGGCGCGAGCGGCCGGCGGCCCCCGGGAGGGCCCCCTGCGCGGCCGCGGGCGGCGGGGCCGGCGCCACTCACCTGACGGGACGCGGCGGCGGCGGCGGAGCCGGGAGCTGCGGGCCCTCCCCACCCCCTGGCCTCAAGTTTGCGCGGAGGACGCCTGGAATGCGCGGAATGAGGGCTGGCATGGGATGCGCGCAGCTGAGGGAGGGAGCCGGAGGGAGTGGCGGCCCGGCCACCGGCACCTCGGGGAGGAGCCGCGCCGCGGGCGGGCGGGGGCGGGCTCCGGGGCGGGGACCCTCGGCTCCGACCTCGGCTCCCCGCGCTGGCTTCCCTTCGGCCGCTCGGCGCCGCCTCTTTCCCACCTTCCCACGCCCGCTGCTCCTGCCCCTCCTGGCGGATCCCGACTCCCTTTCCCGGAGCGGAAAACCTTCCCCGTCGCCGGGACGGGCTGTCCCGAGGCGCACGCGGCCTTGGTCCACGCCCTGCCGCCCGGGTCGGGCTGCTGGCCGGCTCCCTCGACCCGAGTCCGCGCGAGGCCCGGGCGGGCGCCCGACGCGCAGGAAGCGCTGCCTCCTCCCGCGCTCCCACCGCGCGGCACTTGCGCCGGGAACCAGGAAGCAGGAACTGCGGGCTCCATTCCCGGATCCGCCGCCGGTGCCCCCACGCTGGCCCTCCCGGTTTAGCCCTTCCAGTTGTTCCCTCCTGTCTCTTGGCGGTCTGCAAAGCTGTCGCCGAGGGTAGTAAACCAGAGGGAGAAAGGGCGCCGAGGGTGAAGTGCGTGCGCCGTGGCGTGAGATACCTTTTGGGCTTAGTCGCTCAGTGCACGTTTATCCAACAGGCAGTCTGTGTCCGCCAGACGCTGTGAGGATAGAGAGGGCGGAGACCTGGGCACCTACCCTCGCAGGCCTCGTAACCTAGCTGGGAAGACGCGGTGCGCAGAGGAGCTCCGCTGTAAAGTGGGAGTCTGGGCTTTAAACAGACATGCCAAACGAATTGAGTCTCAAGTTGGGGAAGAGGGGTGCTGGAAACACACTGGGCTCCTGTCTGGGAATCTGCAGAAGAAATTGACTTAAAGCAGCAGCGTGTTCTCGCGCAGCCCTGTCACCTGGTTGGGAGGTTGAAACCAAAGGACTTTTGGCTTTTTCCAAAAATCAAATCCAACCTCTTCTGGAGCATTATACCTTAACCTTGTATTGCAGAGATTGCCCAGATCTTATCTCCCTTGCCAAACAGAAACTTCCTTGAAGACTGGATAAATGTCTCCTTTATCTTATCTTTCACCCAGCACCAGCATGGTGCTTGGGATAGACAAGTGCATGATAAATGCAGAATTAATGAAAACCATTTGCTCCTGTGGAAAATATTGAAAAGAAAGTGCTATAAATGCCAAAACTGTTTCCAAGAGAGGTGCTCCAAAAGCTTTGCATAATGACAGCATCGCTGGACTAAGTTTCCAGTCTTACAAGGAGAAGACTCTGAAGGAAGCAGCCCTCATTTGGATATATGAATTGGTATGCTTGTTAAATCATGAGTCATATCAAGGTTTGGTCACACCTCATACACATGAAAGGACTACAGTCCAGGCAGTGTATCACACCACATGAAATGCAAACTGTGAGCACCAACTATTTAATTCAACAATCGTTTGTTGAGTGTCTGTTGGCTTTGACACCATGCTGAGCACAGGGATGGGTCCCTGCCCTCAGAAGCTCACAAGCCAGGTGGGAAGACAGACAATTACACCAAGTTCGGTGGAACTCGAGGGAGGAAACAATGAAACCCAGGTTACCGGGGTGTCATTTGATGTACTCCTGAAGGAAAAATGAGAGTTTGCCAAACCAAGACTGGAAGCCCCATTTAAGTCACGAGGAGGAGCATGCACAGGCCGGGCAGCCCGTGTGCAAGGGAGTGTTGAGGGAGGGCTTGTAACCTGGTGTGGCTGGAGAATAAGGGCCAAAGAAGTGGGCACCAGGTCATGCAGATGGTTGTATGTCATGCTGAAGATCTGAGCATCATAGAAGACATGGCTGTGACGTAATCAGTGCCACCATCAGAAAGACCCTCTGGCAACAGTCTTGGGGTTGGATTGGAGACTTGGGGTGCCCTAAACCCAAGCAGTGGTCCTAAAGTTGGCAAAGAGGGCAAGGATCTAGGAAACAGTCCAGAGGCAAAAGCAGCAAAACTCCTCTGGCTGGGAAGATGAGAGAGAAAACAAAAGTTGCTAACCTTCCACAGCTGAAGATGGATGGTGTGATTAACTAAGATAAGAATTCAGAAAAAGGAGGGGAGTAGGGTGAGATGGAGGCTGAGTCCTGCCAGGTTCAGAGAGTTGAGAAGAAGCCGGACAGAGTCTGGAGTGGAGACAGGAAAGCACCCCTGGGGTGCCACGTTCAGCACAAACTGCTGATCTCCCTCAGACTGGTTTCTTTATTCCCTCCAAATCTTAACTATCCAAGAGCATCAGGGATCTGAACTGGAAAGGCATGTCTTCGAAATTTTGGCCTCCTGGTCCATATCCTTACAGCATCTTAGAGAGCTCTGCACCTTTGAGGATTTTATGCTCTGGATCTGTTAAAGACCCTCTGGGTAAAGGAAAGTTATCAGTTATACAAATTCTGAAGGGTTAAAGATTGACCATGATTTATACACACACCAGCCCTTCCCAGGGGTATTTACATTTCTTAAAGGACAGGACCCTAATTCATTGACCCTCAGGAATGAATCTAGTTTCTATTTATTTATTTATTTTTTTGAGACAGAGTCTTACTCTGTTGCCTGGGCTAGAGTGCCATAGTGTCATCCTAGCTCACAGCAACCTCAAACTTCTGGGCTCAAGCGATCCTCCTGCCTCAGCCTCTCAAGTAGCTGGGGCTACAGGCATGTACCACCACGCTCGGCTAATTTTTTTCCATTTTTAGTTGTCTGGCTAATTTCTTTCTATTTTTAGTAGAGACGGGTCTCACTCTTGCTCAGGCTGGTCTTGAACTCCTGACCTCAAGCAATCCTCCCACCTCGGCCTCCCAGAGCGCTGGGATTACAGGTGTGAGCCACCACGCCCAGCCAGGAATGAATCTATTGATGGAAATATCTCATCTGTCTGGATTAAGCTGGAAGAGATGGTACGCATTTCCTCAAATTACATCATATAGGCCACAACTTCCCCCACTTCCTGGTGGTCCAGAAGGATCCTTACTCCAGCCTGATGCTGGGGAGTGCAGAGGAAGGAGGGCAGGGGTGTGGTCAGAGACAGGCTCAATGTGAGGAGGGTATTTGTGTTAGCTACATTCCAAAGGCAAAGTTAAAATTTATATGAATTACTTTCCCCATATGTTGTTTGGTATTATTTCCATTCTTGTAATAAATTTCGTTTTTCCAACGCACATGGTTGTAGTCAAATTATCCATGTGATACGTTGTCAAACAGACAACTCTGTTGTGGTAGAACTCTTTGCAGCTGTTAATAACAGGTTTTTTAAATAAGCCAAATAGACATTCATGATATAAGTGGAAAAGCAGATTCTAAAAACAGTATGTATAGGATGATCCTGTTTTTGAAAAAGAAACTGAAAAGCATTTTAAAGTGATTATCTCTGAAAGTTTGCCGATTAAGGGGTTTCTCATTATTCTTTATTTTCTATAACAAACTTACACTTGTTTTATAATCAGAGAAAAAATGTAACTGCAACTCTCTATGTAACCCTTCCCTAATTTCTGCACATCTTTAGAACACAAACCCCTGTGCACGTATCAAAGCCGAGCTGTGGTGCCTGCTTCGGCAGCACGTGCGCTGAACTTGGAATGACGCAGAGATGAGCACGGCCCCTGGTTGACGACGACAGGCAAATTTGTGAAGCATAACACGTTTTTAAAAAAAAAAAGGTACATAAGCACGTACAGTTTGTATTTGTTAATTACACCTTAACGAAGCTGGTTGAGATGGGGCGGAGTCAAAGGAACTCAGTGAATGGATCTCTGAGGAAACACCAACATTTAAAAGTCTTCCAGACTTTTCATTGATCCACTTAGTATCCTAAATGTGTTTCAGCTGTTGCTGAGTACCAGTTTATAACTCCAGAAACGTTTTCTTTCCAGTAAATCATACCATTGCCCAAAAACAAACAAACAAATAAAAAACTGACAACTGGATGCAATAGCCTGAGAGGAAAAGGCAGAGCCGGAGGAGGAAAGATTGTTTCCTGGCTTTCAGGTAAAAGGCAGATATCTTGCTTTCGAGATATCCCCCACGCTGCTCCCCTCCCCACCTTCGAAAGGAGTATCTGGGTGACTCATCCTGTGCTTGTGTCAACTGTGACTCAGGTTCTTTTCTAACCTCTCCATCCTGCATTTCTGCTTACTTTGTTCCTTAAGAGGACTCTGCACTGGACACCAGCCGAATTTCATCTTCTGTTTTGAAGGACAAAACAGACCTTCATCAAAGCTGTTTGGAGTCTGTTCCCCCCAGTCCATAGAATAAAAGCAGTCGATGGGGGGCAGGCCGGCCCTGCGGGAAGGCTCTCCTGCAGCCACTGGTCTGCCCTCCCCAGTTGTATGCTAAATCTGCTCCGGCAAAAGTGGAAACGAAGCCCAAGAAGGTAGCAGTGAAGGGTAAATCTTCAGACAACAAAGTACAACCAAAAGGGAAAAGGGGAGCAAAGGGAAAGCAGGTTGAAGTGGCCAACCAAGAAACGAGATTTACTTGCAGAAAGTGGAGAAACTAAAACTGAGAGTCCAGCCTCTGCTGAAGCAGGAGAGAAGCCATGTCTGATTAATACCACGCACCACGTCTCCCTTCTTGTACAATTCAGAGGAATATTTTTTGTTTGTTTGTTTTTTGAGACAGAGTCTCACTCTGTTGCCCGGGCTAGAGTGCCGTGGCATCAGCCTAGCTCACAGCAACCTCAGACTCCTGGGCTCAAGCAATCCTCCTGCCTCAGTCTCCCGAGTAGCTGGGACTACAGGCATGCACCACCATGCCCAGCTAATTTTTTCTATATATTTGTTTAGTTGTCCAGATAATTTCTTTCTATTTTTTTTTAGTAGACACGGGGTCTCGCTCTTGCTCAGGCTGGTCTCGAACTCCAGAGCTCAAACAATCTGCCCGCCTCGGCCTCCTGGAGTGCTAGGATTACAGGCATGAGCCACCGCGCCCGGCCTTTATCAACTATTTTGTAAATACAAGTTTCTTAGTAGCTCTAGAGACATTTTTAAGAAGGAGGGAATCCCACCTCATCCTGTTTTTTGAGTGGAAATGGTTTTTTTTAAGAGGTGAAATCATTTGCTGGTTGTTTATTTTTTGGTACAACCAGACAATAGTGTGGGATATTGAATTATGGGGGACTTTGACTGTCTTGGCTGTCGGGTTAACATTCCTTAGATGGGGTTAGTTTTTCTATCCTGTAACACGAAGCATACTGAATGGCAATGTGGAGTCCCAGGCCTGCATCTAATGTCTTGAACATTTTAAATGACTTGTACTCCCACGTTGTTTTTTAGTAGAATTGTTTCCTAAAGAAAACCACTCCTTGATCATGGCTCTCCTGTCAGAACTGTGTGCGCTCTGTAACATCTTTGGTCGCGGCAATCCTGTGTTCCGATAACTTTGTTAATGTGCTGTGAAAGATTGGAAATTGGAGCATGTAGTGCATGGGAGAATAAATTGTGAACTGGTGGGACTTATGTAACAGCTCATCAACATACGAAGATACTGATACTTGGCTGCGGTGGCTCACGCCTGTAATCCTAGCTCTCTGGGAGGCCGAGGCGGGTGGATTGCTCAAGGTCAGGAGTTCAAGACCAGCCTGAGCAAGAGCAAGACCCCGTCTCTACTAAAAATAGAAAGAAATTATCTGGACAACTAAAAATATATATATAGAAAAAATTAGCCGGGCATGGTGGCGCATGCCTGTAGTCCCAGCTACTCGGGAGGCTGAGGCAGGAGGATTGCTTGAGCCCAGGAGTCTGAGGTTGCTGTGAGCTAGGCTAACGCCACAGCACTCACTCTAGCCAGGGCAACAGAGTGAGACTGTCTCAAAAAAAAAACAAAAAGAAGATACTGGTACTTGATATCCTCTTAAGGAACATTTGCCTCCAAATTTTAAGCTGGAAAGTCACTGGAATAACTGTTTAAAAAAGAATTACAATAAATGTCTTTTTAGATTTTCGGTACATATGTTAAGAATTGTGTACAAATTGAAATGTCTGTATTGATTCTCAAGACCACCAATAAAATCTCAGTTATAAAAAAATTCTAAAAAATTTGATAAACGTATTATTCACTCTCTTATCTCTTCGTCAAAGAAAAGTGTGAAAGAGAACAGGCTCTAGGTGCACTGTCTAGAGACCAGTATATGCTATGGGCTGAATTGTGTCCCCCCCGATTCATGTGTTGAAGTCCTAACCCCAGTACCTCAGCATGGGACAGTATTTGGAAAAAAAACCTTTAAAGAGGTGGTTAAGTTACCATGAGCTCCTCAGGGTGGGCCCTGATCCAATCTGTCTGGTGTCTACAAGAAGAGAGAAGGACAACACACAGACCAGGGGCAGACCATGCGGGACACAGGAGGACGCAGCAGTCTGCAAGCCAAGGAGCGAGGCCTGAGAGGAGACCACCCCTGCTCATACCTTCGCCCTCGACTTCCAGCCTCAGAACTGTAAGAAATGCATTTGTGCTGTTTAAGCCCTCTCTCTAGTCTGTGGGTTTCACAGCAGCCTGAGCTAAGTCAGTATTATTTCCAAACGGAAAAAAAGTGATTGTTTTCTGGAGCCCAGAGGTTGAAGACTTCACACCATTCTCCAGCAGGCCAGTGTCTCTGCCGTTCCCATGGGGTCTTCAGGATCAGCTCCAGGATCTTCCTGGAAAAAATTAAAGGTGGGGTGGGGGGAACTTCCTCCAACCTTGTTCAGCTAAAATCTTTGTCGTCGGTAGCCCTGTCTGATATGGTATTCTGAGACTGAGAGTGCACATGAGCTGTGTCTCATGCCCCTGGTGGGAGCTGAACAGTCTTTCAGTTCTAGCTTGGCCACCTACTGCATGCGCCTCAGTTTCCTCACGCGTGTATTCATCTCACAGTTACTGAACACATGTGATGCCCTTGGCACTGGGCTAGCTAGGCATAGAGAGAGACAGAGAGAGTCACAGTTCCTGCCTCTCAAGCTACGACAAGCAACAATGTCCACACAGGAGGGGACTTGGTAAGAAGATGGCTTAGAATCCTGATGTTGAGATTTCTGTGGACCAATGAACATCATCCTATAGGACTTTCTATATCTGCACTGTCCAGTGTGGTGGTCACTAGGCACATGCGGTTACTGACAACTTGAGATGTATTTAGTTTGACTGAGGAACTGAGTTTCATTTTAATTAAGTTTAAATGGCCATGCATCGGCTCTCAGCTCTCCTGTTGGTCAGCACAGCTGTGCACCGTCCAGAGGGAGATGCCCAACACTTGCGAGCTCAGGAGGACATGCAGGACTGTGGGAGATGAGTGGTGCAGGTGTGAAGTTATGGGAGTTCCGGAATGTGAAGAGTGAGAAAGAAAAGATTAAAACTTGTTGGTAACATTTCTTTTTTGGGCTTTTTTTTTTTTTTTTGAGACAGAGTCTCACCCTGTCGCCCTGAGTAGAGTGCAATGGCGTCAGCCACAGCAACCTCAAACTCCTGGGCTCAAGCGATCGTCCTGCCTCAGCCTCCCAAGTAGCTGGTACTACAGGCACGCGCCACCATGCCCGGCTAATCTTTCTGTTTTTAGTAGAGACACGGTCTTGCTCTTGCTCAGGCTGGTCTCGAACTCCTGACCTCAAGCGATCCTCCTGCCTGGGCCTCCCAGAGTGCTAGGATTATAGGCGTGAGCCACTGTGACCGGCCTGATAACATTTCTTAATGAGCAAACTGCCTATATATAGGGGACTAGTTAAAAATACCCTGGTACTTCCCACAAGGAATACAGTGCAGCATAAACAAATATGAGGAAGGGCCATAATGTTGATATGGAAATATCTCCAGGGTGAGTAAAGTGAAAAAGGAAGCTACAGAACCAGGTACACAGTATGCTACTTCTTGTGCACAAAGGGTGAGAAATTACAAACCCATTGTGTTCGCACAAACACTGGCAAGACAGACTGGTAAGACACTAAAAAGCGGTTAACTATAGGAGTAGGACAGGGCACAGAAAGGGCAAGACAGATGTGGGAAGAGTCTTTTAAAAATTCTTTCTAAACCATATGAGATCACTGCTATTGAATTTATATATCTCTAATCTGTAACAGAATTACAGTTTAAAAAATTACACACCTCTACCTCCTATGTATCTGATATAGAATAACATAAGACTGACAAAAGGCAAAATCAGGAAACCTTTTTTCAGGTCACATTTCAATCTTGTACCAATGTAGTTTGTCCTAGCCTGCGTTAGGACCTTAGAAACTTGACTTCAACCCTATTTTAAAGCATTGGTCTAATTCCCAGTCCTCCTCTGCTTGTCACCCGCCTTTCTCCTTGGACCTTTCTTCCTTCCTAACCTTCCTGCTCCCAAACTACCAAAGCAAGAGAACTGCTGGATAATTATTCTTGAAATGCTTCAGAATCCTAACAAGGGATGGAATCTAGGTAGACAATGCTTAACTGTATGTTCGAACCCTTTGGCTTGAGAACCCCAATATTACACCAAAGATGTACGGTGAAAGGTGGTGACAGACCAGGACAATCCCGCCCCAGAGAGCCACCCCCTCCAGCCATGCCCTCCATGGCGCCGTGTTGGGGGCAGTGTGCAAAGGAGCTGGGGCCTGATGGGCCAGAAAATGAGGCAGAGCCAGAAAGAGTGATGGAGGCCCATTTCGTGTTTGAAATACTTCAGAAATTTCCATTAACGTCAGGGCTAACTTTTGCCCAGGCTGATACTTCAAGTAGAAATGGAGAGATGGGTACGCGGTGAGGAAGGAGAGGGAGGATGAGGCCTGCGGCTAGAACTTGTACGTGCAACGGCCTGGTTAAATCATGTCGTTTTTCTTTTCCCTCCTCATTGTCCCTGGAAAACCACCTAGATTTGTGTCATAAGCATTTACAAGCCATTCTGGGTAACAGCATGCTTACATATTTCATTGTCCCATTTTAAAAGAACATTTATAAAAATGATAATATTGATATTTGCTGCTTTGTGCCAGCCAGATGCTGGCCATTTTACCTGGAAACCTCAACTAGTTTCTGAACTCTAGAAATCTTCGTGTTCTTAGGCCCTGAGAAGAGTCATGCTGTAACACAAGGGTGCTGAGTAAATACATGATAATGGGCGGTCCCTGTGTTGAAGTCACTCTGAGCCTTTGATGACTTCCTGGATTACAGCACCTGAGCAGTTTGTGCATTTAATGTACTTGTAATGTGCATGCTTGGTCAGTAGGTGGTGCCATGGAACCACCTTAAGTTCTCAGCGCACCAGTGACAAATCCCTCATGTTTTGGCACCCAGGTTTCTGTGGATGAGGGAAGAGTCTATGTGGATAAAGAAGACGGAGACTTTTAAAGAATAGACACTGACTATGATAACAAGGTGACCAAAGTGGGAAAGGAGGCAAAATGGTCCCATATGCCAGGAGACCAGGAAACGGGTCTCAGGAGGTAGGACGGAACCTGGCAAGCCCCTGGCTGGGCCCGCATGGGCAAGTTTAAGAGAGGACGGTGGCCTGGAGGGAGGCAGATACGAGACATATGGCACCAGTTCATGGGCAGGAGCCATTCTATCTGGAGGAGGAGCTGGAGGTCAAGGAAATGGGCAGCTTGCAGCATCCCAGGGTTTTCTCCATGGAGCAAGATGTCTGTGTGTCTTAAGAGAATTACTTACAGTAACAGAGGAACAACTGACAGGCGTCAACTTAACTGATAGATTTGGTACCATAAAGAGGACATTAAAAAAAAAAGAAGTCTCCACACAGTGGTTGTGGAAAAGCAGCTATGAGGTCAAGGTAACCAGAGAGTTCAAGTCAAAACACATTTAGGGGAATTGTTGTCAGCATGAGAGGGGAAAAGCATATAATTCAAGAATTCAAAGATGGGCTGGGCATGGTGGCTCACACCTGTAATCCCAGCACTTTGGGAGGTTGAAGCAAGAGGATGGCTTGAGGCCAGGAGTTCGAGACCAGCCTGGGCAACATAGTGAGACCCTGTCTCTGTAAAAAAGAAATAAAATAATTAGCTGGGTATGGCAGCGAGCGCCTGTGGTCCCTGCTACTCAGGAGGTTGAGGCAGGAGGATCGCTTGAGCCCAGGAGTTGGAGGCTACAGTGAGCTATGATGACTCCACTGCACTCCAGCCTGGATGACATAAGGAGACCCTGTGTCAGAAAAAAAAAAAAAAATTGAAAAAGGGCATGTAGCTCAAAACCTCTCAATCTACAGGAGGGGGCCAGGTGTGGTGGCTCATGCCTGTAATCCTAGCACTCTGGGAGCCTGAGGGGGGAGGATTACTTGAGGTCAGGAATTCGAGGCCAGCCTGAGCAAGAGCAAGGCCCTGTCTCTACTAAAAATAGAAAAATTAGCCAGTGTGGTGGCATGTGCCCGTAGTCCCAGCTCTTCAGGAGGCTGAGGCAGGAGGATCACTTGAGCCCAGGAGTTTGAGGTTGCTGTGAGCTAAGCTGACACCACAGCACTCTAGTCCAGGCAACGGAGTGAGACTCTGTCTCAAAAAATAAAAATAAAAATAAAAAAAAGGAAGAGGAGGCACATGGCAAATCACCGGCAGAAAAGCGTTGGAACCCAAGGATTTTGCCTCAGTTGAACCATCGCTTTATTTCTGCACCTATGATACTGCCTAAAGGAAGTGAATAATGCCATTTCTTTTATGAGCTACTAAACTTCTGATCAAAAAGAGCCTTTTGCAGGCCTGTTTTAGATTTTTAAATGACTCTTATGGAAATCTTCCTGTCAATGACCACTAATGTGTCCCTGATCACTAAACAGTGTACAAAACTGTGTCACAAAGAATCCATTTGGTCAGTCAGGCACCTTAGTCAAAAAGAACCACGTGAAAAAGAAAAACCAAGCTGTAGGAATTAAACTCTGACTCCAGCTCTCGTCCTTTTAGGCTCTTCCTGCTACTTTCCATGTGTCTCATCATCACCATGACACTGAGAAGAGCAGGAAAGCCTAGCAAAGAGCTGTGAACACACACTTTTCAACCTGTGAATATCAGCTAGCTTTAAAACGTGAACACTGAGAGGCAAGGGACGGGGTCTGTTTCACTATCAGATATTTCGTCTGTGCTGATTCAGCAGCAGCACCAACAGATCCAGGGAGCTGACCAGTCCAGGTGGCCAGACAGCACAAACCCCACCCTCCTGTGGCCCCCGCTGTGCTCAGATCTTGGGTCCGTCATGTGTCCTGAGGACACTTGGTTCCATGTGTAGGGTGTGTCCAGGCGGCGTCTGGAGTGGCCTTCTGAGTCTGCAGGCTCCGGCTCTACCCCAGGACAAGAGTTTATGTGGAAACTTACTTGGCTTCAAAGAACTGATGAGCTTGGTTGCCAAAATGGCAACTATTATCACAGAGCAGGACAGGAACTCTCTGAGGGATGGGACTTGCAAAGAAGAAGGGGACACTTGCATTTCTATACAAATTATCTTTTATTTCTGAGGCATACAAAAGGTGTACATATGATTTATGTAAAACCAATCACCTGCACACTCAAGCAGAAAGAACATGAAACTGGGGTTTATCTCTCCGAGGCAGACGGAGGAGGAGGAAGCAAGATCAGGTCCAGGCTGCCCACTGTAGGGTCCCCTTCCCCAGATGCGGTGATTACTGCACCTGGAGATAAGTGAACAGCTGTGTCCAACAGGTGGCAGTGCCTCAGGACGGGGGCAACCGAGACGGGGGCAACCGAGGTGTGAAGGGCTTTGGGGCACTTCTCGAAAGGAGGCACTTGATGGCAAGCATGCCTGAGATGGGAACCCGTCGTGTCGAAACCATGCAGGGCGGACCTGCCAGCAGGGGATGGGCCGAGGGTTTTTGCATCTCCCCGATCTCTTTCCTTCAAGTGGCAATGTGATGTGGAGCAGGAGCAACAGAACACAGGGATGCAAAGGCAGTCCACAGAAGGAAAACACGATGGAGCAACAGCCACGGCTCCTTGGCCCATGCTGGCTAACCGCTCAGCGCACAGAGTTCTCGCATCCTCAGAGTTCAGAAACAGTCCGGGATGGGCGAACGGGTGCAAGAGTCGCATGATCTGAGAGGTGCTAATAATCTGAAAGACTTAGTGAAAATCTTCCGATCTGTGATGAAAAGTGACAGGAGCATGACCTGCACCAACGAACAGGTGCTGGGGAGCCGACGATCCTCAAGTCAAGAAGAAAGGCCCAAGCTCTGGCCACCGAGGCCTGCGGAGCTTGAGAGGCAGCTGGCTGGTCCTCACCAGGGCCTCTCCTGGCACCTCTTGATAATGACAATAACAAAGGGTCTGCACATGATGTCTACAGGTGTGTGTGTCCCTCCACACTAATGGCTCCATAGTGACACAGCTGTGGGAGGCACTCTTGGGTTGAAAATGAAGGCAATTATCAAATTACTCTCAGTCTTAACTAGATTAAGTCACCTCTGGAGTTTATGCTTTTAGCCTTAACTGAAATGAAGACAATTATATAAAATTCTCACATAATTGATCACAACTCTGGCCACAGCCACTCTGATGAAGTTGGTTCCAGCCAACCTGCTCTGAGGGAAGGAAGGGAAGAGAGGACTGTGACTTGGTGCCTTCCCAGCCCGGGGCGGGGGGGCGGGGGGACAGCGAGCTCTGGGAAACAAATACCATACTCGCTCTGATAGAGAACATACGGATCCAGATTTGTTTTGTAGTGGGCACAGGTTTTTTTCTTAGGGTGGGTAAAGTGGCTGTCATCACTTTCTCCCGTGGGTAAGGTGGGTGAGACAGCAGAATTAAGTCACCTTAGTGACTTAATTAGTTAAATGATCCCTAACTTTGGGTTTTCCCAGTCTTTTTTTTTTTTTTTTGAGACAGAGTCTTACTCTGTCGCCCGGGGTACAGTGCCGTGGCATCAGCCTAGCTCACAGCAACCTCAAACTCCTGGGCTCAAGTGATCCTCCTGCCTCAGCCTCCCGAGTAGCTGGGACTACAGGCATGCCTGGCTAATGTTTTCTATATATATTTTTAGTTGTCTAGCTAATTTCTTTCTATTTTTTTAGTAGAGACGGGGTCTCGCTCTTGCTCAGGTTGGTCTCGAACTCCTGACCTTGAGCGACCCTCCCGCCTCGGCCTCCCAGAGTGCTAGGATTACAGGCGTGAGCCACTGCGCCCGGCCGGTTTTCCCAGTCTTAATGGTAGATGGTACTCTAGAAACCAATGTCACCAAAACAAGGCAAATCTGTGTAACTAACAGTGGATGTGGCATCTCTTTAGAGACAATCTGTAGGACTGTTGCTTTCTAAATATACCCATTTTGAAAGATGCTCAAGCCACAGAGTATATGGATACACCTGAAGCAGGGGTTGGCGAACTACATCCCAGAGGCCGGATCTGGCCTGCTGCCCGTTTCTGTAAGTAAAGTTTCACTGGAACACAGCCGCACGCGTTCATTCACGAATTGCCTGTGGTGGCTTTGCACTACAAAGGCAGAATTGACTAGCTGTGAGAGAGACTATCTGGCCATTTGCAGAAAAAGTTTGCAGACCCCTGCCCTGGAGACTAAGGGCAATTTAGAGAACTGTCTCCCCATGAAAAGATCTTTAAAAAGAGACCCAAGTATTTAATCATTAGAACCTGCTTCTACTGCAAGTTTCCAAGCACTGGAAAACTCACTCTTGAGGCACAGAATCTGCTGGGCAATAACGTCACGAGTCACCAATGTGATAAGAACCTCTCTGTGCTTTAAGCAATCTCTCACCCACGCTAAGCTGTGATCCCTGACCAGTCTATGAAACCCAGGGAAGGAGTGTGTGTGTGTGTGTGTGTGTACACACATACATATACACATATACATACATACATACATTCAGGGATCATTCCAAAGGGAGCTCTTCATGCCCTGGCGCAAGGGCAAGGGCAAGGGCGGCAACTATCTGCTCCCGAAAGCTCTGCGGTGAGGAAGCCCAGCTCCGCGCCTGCTTCTGCTCTCATTCACACGCCAGCTTGCTGTCAAAGCTGGAAAGCCCAATGGCGAAGGCCTGAAGTGCACACAATGGGTAGTTGTAGTCCAGTGTAAACACGTCATCTGCCACACGTCCAAACTGCATGACTATATAGTCAGCTAGAAACAGAAAGGAATTAGGACGTTAGAAGATAAAGTGGTTATATTGGGGGAAACCTGTTCAAGACACAGAAAGAACCCCCCAGATAGGTCAGCTCATCACCAGGTCTCCTAAAAGGAAACTTTTAAAGGGTGAAAAGAGGTATTAAGAAGAGCATCTGCTAACCATGAGCAAAGTTTCCATTACTGTTCCTCTCACCTACAGAGAACAAGAGACTTCCTGACAGCATGAAAGGGCAAGAGGAGAGAAAAGAGCAGCGTGTTGGGGACAGCACAAGCTCCACAGGCCAGAATTACTGAAAGTCAGTTGTCTTTGCTTCCCAGATAGCCTAACCGGAGACTTCTCGGATTTGTCACAGCACATCTCTCACGCTCTCATCCTCAACACAGGAATTTAGCAGTTTTCCCCTAAAACCGTAGTTTTGTTTTTCCAAAGAAATCTTTTAATGCTAATTCCCCATCTTGCAAGAGCATCTTTCCTCCTGTTCCCATCCAACCCTTCCTGCAGGCTTACGGTCATTTCCGTGGACTATCTGAAAGTTCTTCACGGAAGCCTGGGTGACCCGGCCGTGGAAGTTCAGGACGTAGGACTGGGTGTCATCATTCCAGACTGGGGCCTTGTTATGCAGTTCAATCAAGTTCTCCATGGTTTTGTTTTGCCATTTTGAAATCAAGCTTTCATGGTCCTGTTCAAAGGGAAAATCGTAACTTTTTACTAAGAACCCCAAGATCTCATTCATGCTCAACTCTGTGAGGTAGAAGGCAGAGCTGGGCAATATCTTCTCCATTTCAGAAAAGGAAAAACAGAAGCAAAGAATTAAAGCAAAAATTAAGGGAGCTTTTTTAAAATTCTTACACACTAGCCAGCATTTCTCTTTGCAGACAAAGTGGTTTCAAATCAGCGACTTTAGCAACAGTCTGCAACGGCACCTAGCCTGAGGGTTTGCGCCGATGCTCTCCTAAAGAAGAGTATGAGCCAGACTCCAGTTTAAGGTTTTTGAATAATCAATACTTTTTTTCGTATTGATCTCTCTGTATTGTATTATTGTCTTTTAGAGTCCTTTGCTGATTGAGTATGTTTTTTCTTACATTTCGTGGCCGAAATGGGATCCGTTCATGACTCATATTCATCCCTGGGATGATCACAGACATTTTCCTAGGACCTTTAAATCCAAGCACATTTGTTTCCTGGAAGATAGAAAAATAAGGCAGAACTTAGAAACAGAAAGGAAAAAGAGACCACGTTCTGTTATAATGCAAGACTTTCTCGGGCATGTAAAATGTTAGCAATGTCAAGGGCACCAGGAACAATTTATTACTTTGCTGCAGTGAAGCAGAGAATCAAAAACAGGGAAGTAACACTGTACCTCTTTTTAAACTTTTAACACTTGCATGTAAAACAGATTCTATTGGCTTGAGACTTTACTCTTACTCTTTAGTCTTGGGTGAAATTTGAGACAATTGTGAACAAACTGTCCAAATCTGTTGTCATCAATAATATTTATTTCCCAATGAGGGCATGGTGCTATATAATATACAGTGAGAATTAGTTTTAATTAAATAGGGTCTGTACCAGGAAGTTAAAAATTCAAATGCCTGCCAAGCCAGGCAGATTATGAGTATATATAAGCACATTAAATAGGTGGATATATGTATGTGTGCATATTCATATACATACATATGAAAGCAATAGAGGAAAAATATTTTACATCATGAAGTGTTAAGTCAAATGGTTCTCAGGCACTTAGAGCCAAATGATGAGATTAATTTCAATTCACGGAAAGTCGAGACTTTGAATCAAAGGAACTGAGCTGGGTTGATTACTTCTTGCTTCCTTTTACTGAACAACTCTTCGAATCCCTACTGTGCGCCAGGCCACGTGCTAGTGTGGCTACACCAGTGAACAAGAGTTCACAGGAGTTTACAGACTGGTAGAGAAAGTTCGTGTTGAACAAGTAATAACAAATCCAGTGAGTGGGTTACAGATGCCAGGGGGATATAAGCAAAGGAATGTCACTGCATCCAGGGGAACACATCGGAACGGCTCTGATGAGGCAAACGACAAGGAGGGGCAGAGGGAAGGCTCTCGGGAAAGGGAAGGCGAGTGCTGTTGGACGAGGGAAAGACAGCAGCGGGAGAGCCACCGGGGAGCCTGACGGAAAGGCGAACATGTTAGGGTGTTATTCTTTTTTCCTGTTAGCCCAGCCAGGAAGGGCTCTGCTCTGTATGCAACGGGCAGTCGTCAGAAGATCTGAAGCAGGAGAACAACAGACCAACTGGAGCCCACTGCAGGAAGATTTACTTGGCAGCAGTACAAAATGAACTAGACAGGAAAAGACTAAAAACAAAGAAATCAGTTTTAATTTACTGTAACCTCTGGCCAATAGATAGGAGGTAAAGAAGGTCTGAATTAAGGAGCACTAGGACAAGAGAAGAGCAAGCAAGGGAAGAAATAGTACAAAACTGAAAAATAATTAAACTTGGCAATTTATAAGTAATTAAAACTTGAATATATGGAGAAAAGGGGATCACAGAGATAGAAGCAAGCTCGAAGGGGAAGAGGCTGCGTTCGGCTGTGGTCACACCACGTTGACAGTCCGAGCAGGATGTCCAGGAGGGTCCGGGAAAGGTACCTCACGAGAACGGCACTCACGTAGCAGACGGCGGCCAGCTCCTGGCGCGTGTGGGCCTTTTCCACCAGACCCTGGGCCTTGACTGGGCTGACACCGTGGTCATAAACTGTGAACTTGGTCCCCATGAGGTTGGATCTAGATCAGGAGAAAAAGTCACCATGATGATCTATATTTTTTCTCTTCTACAAACACAGTCTAGGAGAGGTAAAGATAGAACGGAAGCCCGTTTGCCTGTTCTCCAAATGTCTAAATGTTCATCATCACTTTTTCAAAGATCTCTCATTAAAACAAGGAAGGGACTTAGATTCTCTTTTACTTTTTTTTTTTTAAAGATTACAACATCAGTGCATGCTAATTATAAAAAATGATGTGGATTGTTCTAAAACTGTACCTCTGAATAAAAGAATCAGAAAGAATCAGAACAGTGGAACATTCTTTCCTATCAGAAAGAACAGGACAGTGATAATAAGGCTGCTCACACCTGAGTTTGCCAATATAACTTTCTCCTTCACGAGATAAATCTGTTGGGTCAGTGGAGATAAGGTAGTTAGATGTTTTGCTCTTTTTCCGCTTTCTACCTGCAAGAAGAAATACCTGGAAAAAGAAAAAAATGTCAGTCAAAAATGAAGTCAAGAGAACCCCCATGGCTGTTCTATCTATTCATTAACAAAAGTTTAGCGAGGGGCTGGGCACAGTGGCTCATGCGTGTAATCCTAGCACTCTGGGAGGCCAAGGCAGGAGGATAGCTCGAGGTTGGGAGTTCAAGACCAGCCTGAGCAAGAGCGAGACCCCCATCTCTGCTAAAAATAGAAAGAAATTATCTGGACAACTAAAAATATGTATAGAAAAAATAAGCTGGACATGGTGGCATGTGCCTGTAGTCCCAGCTACTCGGGAGGCTGAGGCAGAAGGATCCCTTGAGCCCAGGAGTTTGAGGTTGCTGTGAGCTAGGCTGACGCCATGGCACTCTGGCCCCGGCAACAGAGCAAGACTTTGTATCAAAAAAAAAAGTTTAGCAAGGGCCTCTCATGTGTCAAGCAGTCAACTTTGGGTCTTGATCCCGTTTTCTAACCCTCGATGTTTTCAATGTTTCTCAGTGTTCACTCAGAGTTTCCTCCCTGTACAATTTTTCTAAATTCACTGGCTTGATTCTCCACATGATTATTTACAACCTCATCCCTAAAACTTCCGGTTAAGAATTTTTCATCCAATGCCATGAGTCTTTCCAAATTTAGGAGAGGATCCTGAATACCTTCCCATCGTTTACTGTGATGGCTTTCTTAATAAACTGTTTATATTTTGTTGTTGTTGTTTTAAACCCCTGTTACATCAATGATACGAATACATCATATTTATGCATCTGCCCTGAACTCTATTAGACTTGGGCTTAACAGGGAAGCAGAGTGGCAGTGGCTAGGCAACAGGACTTTTGAATCAAACAGAAATGGGTATGAATTTGGTTCTACCACTTATTAGTTCATTTAGCAAGTATTAAATTGCCTCAAACTTACAAAATAAATCAGAATTTCTAGGGTGAGAAACAAGACACTTAACTTGCAAGTCCTTCTGTATTTCCAATTCCTCCTGTTCCCTAAAACTCACTCTCCTTCTTCCACGATGTCATGTTCTCCCATAATAAAAAGAAAAACCAGGCTGGGTGCAGTAGCTCACGCCTGTAATCCCAGCACTTTGGAAGGCCCAGGAAGGAGGATCACTTGAGCCCAGCAGTTTGAAACCAGCCTGGGCAACATAGCAAGACCTCACCTCTACCAAAAGTTTTAAAAAACAGCCAGGCATGGTAGTGTGCACCTGTAGTCCCAGCTACTCAGGAGGCTGAGGCTGGAGGATCACTTGAGCCCAGAAGTTGGAGGCTATAGCTAGCTATGATCATGCCACTGCACTCTGGCCTGGATGACAAAGCAAGACCTCGTCTCTAAAATAAAAAAATAATAATAAAGAGAAAAAGGAAAACCAAAGGACAAACAGTAACACCCCAAAAATAAATAATGGCAGGAAGCTAAAAATAATCACATTAAAAATTCTCTATTTTCTTACATTATGGATAAAACTCCGTTTCTTGGGAGGGTGGGGAGGGGTAGATCTTGTTGGGTTTTTTTTTGTTTTTTTTTTTTTGAGACAGAGTCTCAATCTGTTGCCCGGGCTAGAGTGCCATGGCGTCAGCCTAGCTCACAGCAACCTCACACTCCCGGGCTCGAGCAATCCTACTGCCTCAGCCTCCCGAGTAGCTGGGACTACAGGCATGCGCCACCATGCCTGGCTAATTTTTTCTATATAGATTTTTAGTTGTCCAAATAATTTCTTTCTATTTTTAGTAGAAAAATAGAAAGATTCGCTCTTGCTCAGGCTGGTCTCGAACTCCTGACCTTGAGCGATCCACCCGCCTCGGCCTCCCGGAGTGCTAGGATTACAGGCGTGAGCCACCATGCCCGGCCAGGTAGATGTTGTTTATTAAACCATGAGCTCTTTGAAGATACCAAGAACACAGCATCTGGGAATTAATAAATATGCTCTACTTCCAGCTGACTTGCTCTAATATCAGCATTAGTTCCCCATTGTAAGGCCCATGAATAATCTATTCCCACAACATTCTTCTCCTCTCTCTCAAGAGTTGTCTCAGGAATCAATTCTCATACCTTCCGATTTTCATCTTTTTCCAAGTGCATATAGTAGGTGGGGAAGAGTCCCCTATCCATTCCTTTCTTATCCCTGGTTATGCGACACTTTACTGTGATACCTCGAGGGGCAGGACTATATGCAAAGTCCGCTAAATTCTCTACTTCTCCCAGGTGGTTATCAGCCTGCTGGGCTGCAGTACTGGAAGCTCCTGTATCCTGAAAGGACATACATAAGCAATAAGAGGCTGGGTCAGAAAACCTCATATCCCCTGTGAGAAAAACTTAGCGGACAAAAAACTTATTGATTTACCCCATGTCTTCAGTCTTCTGACAAAATAAAGGGAAACTCTGAAAAGTTAAATAGGAATACTGGGAGTAACGAAGGGCTAAGTATGAAAAAGGGATAGAGCCTCCCAATAATAGTTGACCTGAGACAGAAGAAATTAGAGAGATCATAACCTTTAAGTCTAAATTTGAGCTTAAATCTTTTCAAAGAACCCTCATTAAATAACAATATTTAAATACTGAAGATATACTTGGGAAGTAGTCAAATTAGCTCCAAGGGAAGAAGTTTCAGACAACATACTGTGGCTGACTTCTGGCTGGATGCGGAATTGGGTCTCTCTGTTTCTGAATGTGTTGAATAGGATGTTAATTTTTTTCCTTCTTCCTCATTGTCAGTCTCCTCTTCATCAAAGTTCAAACTACCTGAGATACCTGGCAGAAAGGGAAGAACTGTCAGTTACTGCCAACACTAGTTTAAAAAAACTTTTTTTTGAAGAAAAGGTAGTTTTCGTTTTCTTACCTAAAACATTCCTAACTATTCTGACCCCAGACACAGCTATTTTATCCAAAATTTTCACAATCCTTCATAGTCTCACATCCATCTCTTGTTTTCCCTTCCACTGCTGCCACCTAATTTAGCTCTTTAAAAATTACGTCTAGGCTGGGTGCGGTGGCTCATGCGTATAATCCTAGCACTCTGGGAGGCCGAGGTGGAAGGACTACTTGAGCTCAAGAGTTCGCAATCAGCCTGAGCAAGAGTGAGACCTGTCTCTACTAAAAATAGAAAAATTAGCCGGGCATGGTGGCACACCCCTGTAGTCCCAGCTACTCAGGAGGCTGAGGCAGGAGGATCACTTGAGCCCAGGAGTTTGAGGTTGCTGTGAGCTAGGCTGATGCCATGGCACTCTAGCCCAGGCAACAGAGCGAGACTGTCTCAAAAAAAAAATTCAAAAAGGACCACATATGATTCTATTTATATGAAATATTCAAAATAGGCCAATCTACAGAGACAGAAAGTAGACTGGTGGTTGCCTAGGGCTGGGGGGTTGGAGGGAAATGGGGAGTCACTGCTAATGGGTATGAGGCTTCTTTTTGGGGTGATGAAAATGTTCTAAAATTTATTGTGATAATGGTTGCAAAACTCTGAATATACTGAAAACCAATGAATTGTTCGCTTTAAATGGGTAAATTGTATGGCATGTGATTTATATCTCAAAAAGCTGTTATTAAACAAAATCCTTTGGTTGGTTAAGGATATTGTTTTCTTCTGCTTTCTAAAATGTTAACCTTATTTTTGGTAGCAAAAAGGCAGAAAACTCATGAGATATTACTATCATATGGATATCTTCACTTAGCTATGTTTTCAAATGCCATTTTTATACTAAGAACTCAGTTCTTGTGAACAGAGGTCTTAAAACAGAGATCAAAGATCTCGTCCCAAACGTTTAAAACAAGCAAATTGGACCCACTTAAGGGACACAATCTGCCAAACTGACACTTCTTAGAAATTAATCAAGAGAGCACTTAATAGGTTTTATAGTCAAGATGCAACTTGTTGAGACATGAAAAGGCATTAATTCACTTGGCACTGAAAGACCAATTCTGAGAAAGAACAAAGCAATCATTTCAAAGGGCACCACAGAAGGCAACAACTCGCTATTTACAGTCAGGGATAAAGAACTAGCCTAAGAATCAGGAAATCTAGGTCTGCTCCGCTATTCAGCCAGATGACCTGGGGTCGGCAATTTTTCTTTAGTTAAGCAGTTCTCTTGGCTCTGACTCCTCCTATCTTGTCCAACCACATCTCTCACTTTCTTTTGTTGTCAAAATATTGGTAGTAAAGTAGTAGGGAAGTACCATGCTCACCTTCACGTTACGGATAGGGAAACCAAGGCAGAGAAAAGTGAGGTCGTTTGCCCCCTTTTCCAGCCAGAAGTGGTGGAGTTGAGATTTCAAAACCCAGCCAGCTGGCCCCAGAGCTATGCTCTATCCGTTTCACCACACCGCCTTTGCTGCACCTTGCACTCTGGTCATCGTCCCAGTTTGCACAAACATCCCATGTTTCCACACCTGGATGCCTTTGCGGGTGCTATTTATTCTGCCTAAGTTTGCCATCTAACTAGAGGCATGATCTAGGACAAATGTCTTTGCTTCTCTAAGAACTAACTTTCTTATGTATAAAATGGGAGAGACAAACACACAAAAACCCCTCAAAGTGTTGTTACGAGTATTGCATCGAACGAGATAATGCACATCAAGTGCCTGCCATACACCAGATGTTCCAAGTGTCAGTCTCCAGCCAGCACCAGCACAGAGGCAGACATGCCCCTTTCTCAGCTCAGCCTGATCCCCCTCCCTCTCCTGCCTGGGCCCTTCTCAGCCCTTCTCAGGCCCCCGCCAAGCAATTCCAGGTCTCCTCTGCCTTGTGCTCCTGCATGCACCACGCTACGCAGTAACTCTAGGCCAGGCCACCAGTCGAACCACCTGCTAACTGGCCTTCCTGCTTCCGGACTTGCCTGATCCAACCCCTTTTTCATGGTGCAGAGCAATTTTTCTACAGCCCAAGCCTGATCATATCATTCTTCAGCCTAAATTCCCTCACAGGTTCCTGTTTCTCTGTAGATAAAGTCCCAGCTGTTCCTGATGTGGCCCATCAGGTCCCATATAAGCAGAGGCCACGTCTTTCTCCTGGCTCCTTTGTCTACATCCCCCTCCCCATCTATCACCCTACCACCCTAACCAAGCTGCGGCCATTCTGAGCTGGCCAGTGTCTCTTGCTGTGCCAGGCCCTAGCTCAGACACCACTGTCTCTGGGAAGCCTTCCAAACCTCCAAGGCTGGGTGAGGAGCCCTTCCTGGTGCTCTCTCAACACCTTGACTTCCCACCACTAGGCTATTTAAGTGCCTGATGCCTGAATTAGAATTGAGCCTCAACTGAATTAGACAGGAGGCGCTCCATGAGGGCAGGAACCATGTTTACTATTGTACCCTAAGTGCCTAGAATAATGCCAGAGATACAATGTATGCTCAAAACATATTTTCTGAATGAATAAATATATGGATTTGTTTGAACATCCATTTATTCTACCATTCTGTGGTAGACTCTCCTGATTCATATATCCCAGGACCTAACAATTCCAACCTGATACAAAGCAGGCACCCAACAGACATCTATTGGGCTTCAGTTTTGTCATCTGAAAAGGGGACACTTGATTCCTTCTCACTATAAAATTATTTTTCCAAGGAGGAAAGAAGACTATAAGGGACCTTTGAAATGTACAGGAATATTTACGGAAATGAGAACTTCAAACTTAGCTGGGCCTCATGGTGTGTGCCTGTAGTCCCAGCTACTTGGGAGGCTGAGTCAGGAGGACTGGTTGAGCCCAGGAGTTTGAGGTTGCTGTGAGCTAGGCTGATGCCACTTGCACTCTAGCCAGGAAGATAGAGTGAGACTCTTGTCTCCAAGAAAAACAAAAAAAAGTAGGCTCGAGATCATCATGAACTATGAAATCAAAGTGGAGTAGTGGGAGTGGTGGTATTCGGTGGTATTAACTTTGTCAAAAGAAAGTGGAAACTGAAAATAAATGGTCAAAAAGTGAGAAATAGTCATACACAGCAGGTAATATTTTATATTTGATTTAATTATCTTATTTTTCTCAGGCAATAGTATAACTACTACTTTTGGGGGGGGGGGTTTTGTTTTTAAAGAGACAGGATCTCGCTCTGTAGCCCAGGCTGGCATGCAGTGGCCTGATCATAGCTCTCTGCAACCTCGAACTCCTGGGCTCAAGCAATCCTCCTACCTCAGCCTCCCAAGTAGCTAAGAGTAGCTAGGACTACAGGCACACACCACCATGCCTGGCTAATTTTTTTTATTTTTTGTAGCAATGGGATCTTGCTATGTTGCCCAGGCTGGCCTCAAACTCCTGAACTCAAGCAATCCTCTCACCCCAACCTCCCAAAGTGCTGGGATCACAGGTGTGAGCTACTGTACCCAGCCATTATGAGCAGTTCTGAGTCACCTAGATTGTTAACCACAGTGAAAGAAAGTAACGGAAAAGATTACAAATGATTAGGAAGACCAATTGCCTTCAAATCATTACCATCCTCACCATGTTTCTGGAGAATCTCCTGAAGACCTGGCTTGGAAGCAGTATCCAAGGTGCTTTCCCCATCAATACTGCCTTCAGTATCTTCTTCGGTAGCAGAAGAGCCTACTGAAAGAACATGAAGTTTGGGTTCTAAATCTTGAGCATCTGGCTTCAGGAAGGCAGCTGGACCATCAATGCCTAGGGGCCAAAAGAAAAAAAGAGTTATCCACTATTTAGCTGGGTGGTTTTGGTGCATGTGGTCGGAACTAAGAACGACCAAATCGTTTCATCTCTCCTCCTTCTTTACCACCCACAGGAACACTTTAGGAGAGTAGTCCAGGACTGGTGTTCATTTTATTAGCATGCTCTCTTACTGAAGTAACAGGTACCGAGGCTGTGCTTTAGAAATTTAAGAATGAGGTCAAGAAAACAAAGCAGGCCCTCCATAGCACAGATCCAGTCCAAGCCAAGAGCTCAGGGGACTTGACTTACAGGCTCTTAATCCTATTCTACCTCCTCCCCGTTGCCATCTCAGGTGATCCTCTGAGCCAGCTACTGGAAGAATGGGCGTTCTCTTCCGACTCCTGGCTTCATGGTTAACCACCTCTGGCAAGATGTAACAATCGGAACCGTGAGCTCCTCAAATAGGCCACTCAGACTAATTCATTTGGCACGTAAAACAACAGTTCTAGGATGGACGTGAACTTTAAGGCATCTTCCACTGATTAGACCATTGCTTTTATTCTACTCAAAAACCCAGAATGGGATTACACAAAGGTACCTAGTAACTATGCTAATGTTGTCCCTTTGCTCCATCTGAGAACCTTCCTGCCTTCTCCCAGGTTTTGTGAAAATTGCACCCCAGCAGGAAGTAACGCTGTCCGAATACACACCATGTAAGATGACGTCGTTGTGAGGAGTATGAGGTTCCACTAAAGGAGTATGCTCCTCACTGCCTCTGGGCTTTGACCGACACAGCCTGGCTTCTGGATTTGGCTGCACCATGAGTGGATCAAGGCGCTTTTTTCTTTGCTTCTTCTCCAGCAGTGCTCTCTGGGAAAGAAATGTGGTATTATCGCCAGGAGAGTTATACCAAGACCTAGCCACTATGAATATTTATAACTTGTTTTTCAATAATCCTCACAAAAACTCCTGTAAATTAATTTTTTCCCACTTAAGAAATGGGAAAACTGAGGGAAGATTACCACATAAAGATGGAGGCAGAGACTGGAGCGACAAAGCTGCCAGGCAGCAGTGCCCAGATGATCAGAGACCACCAGGAGAGAGGTGTGGGGCCAACTCTCCTCTGATCCTTCAGAAAGAAACAACCCCGCCAACACCTTGATTTTGACTCTGGCCTCCAAAATTATGACAGCATTAACTCCTCTAGTTTAAAAAAAAAAAGAAAGAAAGAAATGGGAAAACTGAGGCAAAGAAAGTACCAAGGATTCATTCATTTCTTGACAAATGTTTATCGAACACCTATAAAGATCTAACTGAAATCACACAATGCATTTCTGGCCAAGCTGATTCAAGTCTATTGAAAATATACGGTAATTATCAGTATCATCTTATTATCAAAGCATGATCACAAGTTCGAAACATATAAACACATATGCATAAGGGAAAAGATGGAGGACCACAGCAATGGTGACTTCTTTAGGTGGCAGACTACAATCAATTACTTCATTTTTTCTAGTTTTCTTTATTTTCCAAGTTTTCTAATTTTTTTATTTTTAGTAGAGACGGGGGGTCTTGCTCTTGCTCGGCTGGTCTCGAACTCCTGAGTTCAAGTGATCCTCCCGCTTCAGCCTCCCAGAGTGCTACCTAACTTTTCAATTGGAAGAAAAAAAATTTATTATCCTCTGAACCCCAGTTACTTTCAAGTCCTAATCAACCAAAGAGCAATAAGTTTTGCCTTCTTCTTTTTTTTTTTTCTTTTCGAGACAGAATCTCGCTCTGTTGCCTGGGCTACAGTACCATGGTATCAGCCTAGCTCACAGCAACCTCAAACTCCTGGGCTCGAGTGATCCTCCTGCCTCAGCCTCTCAAGTAGCTGGGACTACAGGGGCACACCACCACACCCGGCTAATTTCTTTTTTTCTATTTTTGGTTGGCCAGCTAATTTTTTCCAGTTTTAGTAGAGACAGGGTCTCACTCTTGCTCAGGCTGGTCTTGAACTCCTGAGCTCAAGCGATCCTCCCGCCTCAGCCTCTCAAAGTGCTAGGATTACAGGTGCAAGCCACCACACCCAACCTAAGTTTTGCCTTCTTGCTCATCTTACATAATTAGAAATCAAACAAATTTGGGCCAAGGGTGAGAGGGAAAAAAATGTCAGTTGAAACATAACAAACAGAAAGCAATCAACTCTGTGGATTAAAGCAAAATACAGAATATATTACAGCAAAAAAAAGTCAGGAAAAAAGCATGAGAAACTATATGAGAAAAAGTCCAAAGAAATGAAAAGGAAAGTACTAGCACACATACTTTGAAACTTTGGCAAATAAGAGATTCTAACACAGAAATAATTATGGATCTGAGATATCTCTGAATAAGAAAAATGCCAAACCCCAAGCTAAAAAATAAAGCCATGATTAAAAAGCAAAAATACAACCTACTTACTCCTGTTTTTCAGGTAAAAAGCCACCTATTTATTTTTCTTCATTGATTCTGCTTTTAGAAAAGTTACCTTTAGGAAGAAGAGCCGCTCCAAGAGGTATGACTATCCATAGGAAAGGAAGGAGTGGCTGGGTGGGGGGAAAATAGGAAAGGAAGTAAGTGCTTCCTGAACTGGGCTGATGAAACCATGCAGATAAATTCAAAAGCTAGAGAAGAAATAAAGCCATTCTTTTTTACTTAACCTGTATATACAGGGAAAAGACTGGGGAGTTAAGACAATGTGCCACCACAGACTACAGCATCAAGAATAAATAGATGTTATTTCATTGACTTTTATCCCATGTTAAAAAAAAAAGAATGAAGAGATGTTAGAGTAAGAAATTTAATAATGTGAGGATATTTTGAGATTTCATGAATTAGGATGTATAGGACTTTAATGTGCCAGGAACATTAAATACATAGGAGGCTATAATAATTTCCTCCCCATAGAATTTGCTGATAGGATTCTTCTAGCAACTCAGAGGTCTTGTACAATGATTGAGAAATAACCCACCTGAAGAGACAGGTTATTTCTCCTGTTTTCTGTAAATCTGAAGTACAGAAAACAGGAGAAACTGCCATATTTTATCTACGTGGCCACCACTATTATTTAGTGTCTCTCATACATACAGTCTCATAACTGTGAAATGAACAAAACACTGCTATAGCCTAATCCATTTTATTAACATATATAAGGAAAAAATGTTCTATAGAAAAGGAGTATTCTGCTTATAGTCTAGAGAAGGGAGGCCAAAGAGCTAGAATTCAACAGAGTTTATCCAGTCTGTCCAAGAAAGAGAAATACTGAATCTGGTAGACAAGAGTATTCTATTCACTGGGTGAGCTTACTCTCTTCGACAGGAAACGGTACAAGGCTTCTTACCAGCTCTGATGAAATAACCCTTGGTTCTACCTAATTTCATTTCCTCCGATTCTTTGCTTACCAATCAGCCTTCTAATTTTCAGTGTAACTTTGTCACTATCATATTCCCAGGAAAAGAGTATCATGAACAGCAGAGATGAATACACACTGAAAGAGTAGAGTTCCCATTGTAAATTAATAACTTGGTGTCCTGGTCTTATAATTTACTGGTGTGGGTTTAACTAGTGTGTGTTTGTGCCAAAGGACCTGGTTACATCCAGTTCGCTGACAAACCATGGTGATTCTGCCAAGGTATCTGGGGAAGCCTCTCTGTCAGCCTCGACGCCCATCAAACTCATTTAGACCAATGACAAGAAAAACAACTGTAGACTCAAACTGTAAACTTAAGGAAAACAGCTACTACATTACAACACTGAATATATTCTACTATTGTTCAAGTTTGTAAGAAAAAAATCATAAAATATCTACCTATGCACAAGCTGCCATGTTGGTGAAAACTGTCACAGTTTGGGTGGGGGAGAAGAGAAGTGATAATTAGGTTTGAATGTAACAATGTCAATTCATATTTCATTTATATTTTTACCTCCCTGAAAAGCTAAGAGTGCTTTAAATGAGGCTACATAAACAAAGGACTCCTTCCCAAGAGAGGGGAAGGCTAGGCAATCAGGAAGATAGCCAAAGTTGACTGTTTGAGGTCCTACATGAAACTGAAATCTGTAGCCTTCAGGACTGTACTCCGTGGTCAGTCTACTCTAAGAGGGTCATAATGTAGCTTTAGCCCATCACCTCTAGCGTGATTCCTTTTCTTAGAGAATTGAGGATCAGAGAAGTAGCTACCATTAATTTGAGGCTGTGGCCACACAGATAAGATGTGGCAGTTTCTCATGTTTTCCTTACTTCATATTTACCATCTCTTCAGGCTACTCACATAAACTAAAATTTAACCCCCTTTAAATTTCCCAATTCCTTGATGGACTCAGGTTGATAAAAAACCCAATTCCCTTGGGAATTAAACAATAACTCAAAATCTACCTTCTCAAGAATCTGGTGGTGTGTTTCACTATTGCTGAGGGGCAAAACATTGAATACTGATGTCAAAATAAAAAATGAGGAAATAAAGGAGATTAGATAGGGAGAAATATCCACCAAAGACCTTTATCCATTAATAATAAAGCTCAGGCCAGCCTCAAATTAATGACAGCTTGCCCTGATTCTCCATTTTCTAAGAGAAGGAATCACCCCAGAGGTGATGATGGGCTAATGCTACATCCTGACCCTCTTGGAACAGACTAACCACAGAGTACAGCTGGCCAGATCAGGCTGGTCGCTTGGGGTCTATTGGTTTGGCTAAAAATATCTAATCTCCCTGTACACAAAGTGAGACCATAGGAAGATAAGACTAAAAGTTTTAAATTAGACTTCTTAAAATATCATTTCAGTGTACTGATGACCTCTCTTAGAAGGATATACACAAATAGATGAGAAACCCAAAGGGACTCTGCTGTACTTTAATCCATTTCCCACCAGATGGCGTAAGTGTTTGCTACCTAACGTACATCCATCTGTACTATCACAGTAAGAATCAGAACATCTTTACATTTTGTAGCCAGCTAAGGTACCCACATTCCCCGAAAATAAGAATATCCTAGTGAAACCAGTAAAAATAAAAGCAAAATAGGCCAGGCACGGTGGCCCATGCCTGTAATCCTAGCACTTTGGGAGGCCTAAGCAGGAGGACTGCCTGAGGTCAGGAGATCTAGACCAGTTTGAGCAACATAACGAGACCCCGTCTCTACAAAAAGTAGAAAAATTAGCTGGGCATGGTGCATGCCTATAGTCCTAGCTACTTGGGAGGCTGAGGCAGGAGGACTGCTTGAGTTCAGGAGTTTAAGTTGCAGTGAGCTATGATCATGCCACTGCCCTCATGCCCAGGCAACAAAGTGAGACTGTGTGTCAAAATACATAAATAAATAAAATTAAATTTAAAATTCAAAAAATAAAAATAAAAGCAAAATATACTCAATGGGAAAGTATTTCAATAAATGGTGTTGGAACAACTGGATGTCCACGTGCAAAAACCCCATCTCACAGCATACACAAAAATTAACTCAAAATGGACCGCATATAAACAAACAGAATAAGTTCCAGTGTTCAACGGCATAGTAGGGTGACTACAATTAACAATAATGTGCCGGGCGCGGTGGCTCACGCCTGTAATCCTAGCATTCTGGGAGGCTGAGGCGGGCGGACTGTTTGAGCTCAGGAGTTCAAGACCAGCCTGAGCAAGAGCGAGACCCCGTCTCTACTAAAAATAGAAAGAAATTAATTGGACAACTAAAAATATATAGAAAAAAATTAGCCAGGCATGGTGGTGCATGCCTGTAGTCCCAGCTACTCGGGAGGCTGAGGCAGAAGGATTACTTGAGCCCAGGAGTGTGAGGTTGCTGTGAGCTAGGCTGACGCCACGGCACTCACTCTAGCCCGGGCAAAAGAGTGAGACTCTGTCTCAAAAAAAAACAAAAAACAAAAAACAATAATGTGTTGTATATTTCAAAATAGGTAGAAGAGACGATTTAAAATGTTCCCAACTCAAAGAAATGATAAATGTTTGAGATGTTAGGTATGCTAATTATCCTCAACTAGTCACTATACATTGTATGTACTGAAACATCACTATGCAACCTCAGAAATATGTACAGTTATTATGTGTCAATTTTTTAAAAATTTTAAAAGAGGATATACAGATGGCCACTAAGCAGATAAAAAAAATGCTCAGCATCATTAATCATTACAGTAATGCAAATCAAAACTACAATGAGATATCACTTCATACCCACTAAAATCGCTCTAAATCAAACACAGACAATAACAAGTGTTGGTAAGAGTCTGGAAAAACGGGAAGCAAGCATCATACAATGCTGATGGGAATGTAAAATGGCTCAGCCTTCTGGAAAACAACCTGGCAGTTCCTTAAAACGTTTAACACAGAGTTACTACATTGCCCAGCAATTCTGCTCCTTAGGTATACACCTACAGAGAAGTGATAACATGTCCACACAAAAACTTGATATTCAGAGCAGCCTTATTTATAATAGTTAAAAAGTGGAAACAACCCAAATTCCATCAACTGGTGAATAAATAAACAAAATGTGGTACATACACATATTATTATGTTATTCGACAATAAAAAGGAATAAAGTAATGATATATTCTACAACACAGATGAACCTGATCCTAAGTCAAAGAAGCCAGATACAAAAGACCACATATTGTATGATTCCATTTAAATGAGATTTAAAAATCATTTGTATCTTTATCTCAGTGTATATTTATGGTATGATGAATTATATCTCAATAAAGCTGTTTAAAAATCTATATGGGGCCAGGTGTGATGGCTCATATCTGTAATCCCAGTACTTTGGGAGGTTCAGTGGGGAGGAGAGCTTGAGGCCAGGAGTTTGAGGCCAGCCTGGGCACCATAGTGAGACCCTGTCTCTATACAAAAAATAATTAAAAAAAAAAAATTAGCCAGGCACGGTTGTGCATACCTGTAGTCCTAGCTACTTGGCAGGCTGAGGCAGGAGGACCGTTTGAGTCCAAGAGTTGGAGGTTGCAGTGAGCTGTGAGTTTGCCACTGCACCCCGGCCTGGGAGACAGAGCAAGACCCTGTCTCAAAAAACAAAACAAAACAAAATTGATACAGGACAAAACAGCCACATGTAAATTATCTGAAAATGCAGGGTTTTTAAACATTAAGTTCTAAGATTAGAACATCAGGAAAACATGACGGACAGCAAACCGTAAGCTAACCAATAATACTGTGGCCTGGATGATGAAAGAACGAGTTAAGAGAAGGGGAATGTTCCTATGGAAATAGGGAAGGTAGAGCCAAAGAGCAAGATTTACCCTGTGTCTCCAGTACTATCCAAGTCAGGGAGAGTGTCCTGGCCAGATACTCACGTATCTCCTTCCTTTGACAGGTATACCCCTTCGGAAGAGGTGAATTAATTAAATCATTACATATTAATGATGTCCACTGTAAAGATCATTTTACAAACTCTACTTGCTCTGATTTCAAACACACCAAGCCACCTTCTGATTGCAAGCTCTGCACAAACTGTTCTATTGAGAATGTGACGACCCACTGATTCTGGCGCACAGTTCACTAGAAATTAATTCCCTGGTTTGGAGTCATCACTGAGGAGATTGGCTAATGTGAACCAATCCTCACGAGACTAACTTTGCTCATTCTTGGCAAACTATTTCTCACAAAGCTCATGACAGTGACTCTCGACCAATGGGACATTCCCACAGCAGAATTCCTAAGAGTCTGATCTAACATATATCTGGGGCAGGGTTTCCCCAGCCCCTCCGACCTCTATTGCCAATCACTGTCAGAGTGCACCACTGACAGCAGGAAACCGTATGCCTCGGGCAGGACGGCGTGCCCTCGACTGTGAAGCTCCCACCAAGATACTGCTGCTGATGAGGCCTAGGCTGAGCTACAACCGACCCTTCCTCAATATACTTCCATCTCTATTCTCCCTAACTTAAGATACTCTAAGATCCTTTCTAACATTCCATTATTTTAACCAGTCTAACCTCACTCTACAGATGAAATAACTGAGGCCCATCAAGTTTACGGACCTTACCTAAAATCAGACAGCTAATTAACGGTAGAGCTAGAACTGGAACTGGAACCAAAGCCTTCTGGTTCCCCACCCAGTGTTTTATTCATTATGTGGTTCTGCCTTTCTTATTACACACCCTCTGAACGCACAGCTTGCACCTGTGGATTCCTCTACCCCACGCTGAGCAGCCTCCTTCTTATCTGCATGGTAGCATTTCAGGCCTCTCAAAGTGTTCTCATGTGCTATTTAACATCAAAATTGATATATCATGTCCAAAGGTTATTTTTTAAAATTTCTATAAATTTTATGTCTTTGTATTCATTCACTACCTCTGGAGGATACATTGGAAATCAGTGACAGCCTCTGGTAAAGAACTGGGCCAAGTAGAGGGACAGAGACTTTCCATCAAATATCTTTTTTGTATTATTTGAATTCTTACCACATGCTTTTATTACCTACAAAAATAATTTTAAAAAGTAAACATAATTTTCAAAACTTTGTGCTATAAAAAGGCTTACGTGGCCGGGCGCGGAGGCTCACGCCTGTAATCCTAGCACTCTGGGAGGCCGAGGCGGGCGGATTGTTTGAGCTCAGGAGTTCGAAACCAGCCTGAGCAAGAGCGAGACCCCGTCTCTAATAAAAATAGAAAAAAATTAATTGGACAACTAAAAATATACAGAAAAAATTAGCCGGGCATGGTGGCACATGCCTGTAGTCCCAGCTACTTGGGAGGCTGAGGCAGGAGGATCGCTTGAGCCCAGGAGTTTGAGGTTGCTGTGAGGTAGGATGATGCCATGGCACTCTAGCCCGGGCAACACAGTGAGACTCTGTCTCAAAAAAAACAAAGGCTTACGAAAGCCCCAACATTTATACCACATATACACCATATGTAGTATTCTCAGTGAAAAGAATAAAAATTATAAAATATTGGGGCTACCTTTTTTTTTTTTTTGTAGACAGAGTCTCACTCCATTGCCTTGAGTAGAGTACCGTGGCATCATCATAGCTCACAGCAACCTCAAACTCCTGGGCTCAAGTGATCCTTCTGCCTCAGCCTCCTAAGTAGCTGGGACTACAGGCGCACACCATGATGCCTGGTTAATTTTTATATTTTTAGCAGAGACAGGGTCTCGTTCTTGCTCAGGCTGGTCTCAAACTCCTGAGCTCAAGCTATCCTCCCGCCTCGGCCTCCCAGCATACTAGGATTATAGGTGTTAGCCACCGCGCCTGGCCAGGGCTACCTTTTAAAAACTCCAGAAAATACATCTATATGCAAAATTCAAAAACTAATATCTTATACTTGATAAATGAACCATAGATTTCTTTTAATGTTAGCAAAATATGTACCATTTGGCCTTATAACATTAGGATGCCTATGAATAAAAATAAATCAAAGATCTAAATTTCTGTGGTCACCTCCCCCTAAATACAGTTTGCTACACAATGGAATGAAGAAAATAAAGGGCTCATCACAATCATTCTGATCCTGGGGGTGGGGGGAATAAGTGTGTATGTATATGTATGTGTCTGTGTGTCTATATGTATATATCAATATCAGAACTTGCCCATGATCATAGCAAATTAGTTTCTTTCCTACTTTTAAATTATTCCAGGCCGGGCACGGTGGCTCACGCCTATAATCCTAGCACTCTGGGAGACTGAGGCAGGAGGATCGCTTGAGGTCAGGAGTTCGAGACCAGCCTGATCAAGAGTGAGACCCCCGTCTCTACTAAAACTAGAAAAAAAAAATTAGCCAGTCAACTAAAAATAGAAACAAAAAATTAGCCAGGCATGGTGTCTCGCGCCTGTAGTCCCAGCTACTTGGGAGGCTGAGGCAGGAGGATCACATGAGCCCAGGAGTTTGAGGTTGCTGTGAGCTAGGCTGACGCCACGGCACTCACTCTAGCCCGGGCAACAAAGTGAGACTCTGTCTAGAATAGAATAGAATAAATAGTTCTACCTTTCAAGTAATTTATTAGGCCAGAAGTGCCATCATTAATTGCACCAGCAACATAAAGAAGATAAAACTTTAGAGGCTTTTAGTCCCCCACAGAATACAGACATCTTGATTGTTAATGATCCTACATTAGAAAACATTCATATAAAAAAGCAAACATGAAAGCATATTGAGTATAGGTTCTAAGCTGCCTAATCATAATGATCATACCATGAAAGAATATAAAACTGTTCATTTATTTCTTCCTTCATTCAAATATTTAATAGATTGTTATATACCCAGTCTTATGCCAGGAACTTCTGATATACTGGTTACCAAAACACATTTGGTTCCTCTTCTTCTGGAGCTTAGTCTAGTGGAGGAAGCAAACATAAGCAAAACCATTGCCCACACACATAAAAAAATGTTTACCTAGAAACTGGGACCAGGGCTGTGAAGAAAATTATTCTGTAGCAATGCAGGTTGTTAAGAAGCATAGCAGCAAATGCAAACCTGCATTTTAGGATAAGAAAACGATCTTTCAGTTAAATGAAATTACAGTGTAGAGGGGTATTTAAGGTAGCATGCAGGGAACGTGGCCAGTGCTCCCCGCAAAAAGCCGGGTCTCTTTGGTAGAGTTGCAAGGGATAAGAAAATAATAGAGGAAAAATGGAAAATGGAAGAAATAAAAGAATACACTGAGAGATATAGTTTTGTAAGTTTATGAAGGTTATAGGCAAAGCGGGTAGCTCAGGGGGCTCCGGACCTCTCCGTCGGTCTCCAAAAAACAGCCCCGAATGAAGTCTTACATGGTAACTTATAGGGAATAGTAAATAATTGCCAGGGGCAACAGGTTTACGTAACAGCAGGTAGTTCCTCTCAGGTTAGCAGATTTTCAAAAGGCTTCCATGGAAGGCTTCTACAGATTCTTTAACAAATTCTGTCTCAGTGAGCAAAGGTTACAAAGTCTTTCAAAGGTTAACTTCTAAATTCTAAGGTAAGTTTATCATTTAACAGAGGGGGTAAACAGAGATGTATTGGCTCCATGTTTACTAGGTTATTGTGCATGGAGACAGGTAGTCTAGAGTGGTTTAAACAAGAGCTTTGCTTTAGCCATTCAGGAAGCTGTCTGTTCCGGAGGGCACTCCATTGCCAGCTCTCAGCCCATAGTTTTTAACAGATTCACTTGTGCTTTACAAAGCAAATCCAAACCCTCAGGTCTGAGAAATGCGGCGCCTTGTGGGATACAGCGCCTTGTGGGATACAGCCGCTACTGTCCTTCAGAGACGCCCTTCCGCCCTTCCGTGTGTAACAGCCTTTGAAATGCAAACTGACACGTTCACACATTCCTTCAGGGCAAAGCTCTGCAAAACTCCTAAGACAAATCCTGTCCCCAAACACATTTAATATTAATTCATGGAGCGACAGTAGCAGAACCAAATTACTGCATTAATACAATGTTAACATTCTTCTAATTCTTATGAAAGTTCCAAGGAATTTTCAGTGATTATAAATCCAAGGTAAGTTTCATTGCTGATATCCTCAAAGCACCCTGGTCTTGCCATAGCCACTCTCCTTTCCATGGCCCTGCCAAGCCTTCAGCGCCAAGACCACCAGCTTCACCGTCAACATAGCTGGCCACCTATTTCAAAAGAGGAGGCTCTACCCACCTGATTATCTAGTTTCAGCTGTCGAAGCCGCATGGTCTCATCTTCAAAGGCACTATTTTAAAAAAATAAAGAAAAAAAGCATGTAAAAAGCAAATCCTGTTAAATCCTTCACATTTTATTTTATTTTTTGAGACACGGTCTCGCTTGGTCTCTCTGGCTAGAGTGCAGTCACATCATCATAGCTCACAGCAACCTCAAACTCCTGGGCTCAAGGGATCCTCCTGCCTCAGCCTCCCAAGTGCTGGAACTATGGGTGTGTGTTGTCACTCCCAGCTAATTTTTTGTTTTTTAAATTTTTTGTAGTGATGGGGTCTCACTATGTTGTTCAGGCTAGTCTTGAACTCCCAGCCTCAGGTGATCCTCCCACTTCAGCCTTCCAAGTGGCTGGGACTACAGGCTCTTGCCACCATATCCGGCATGGAGCCAATCAATTCTGCCTTAAATAAAGTATCAGTTTCTAGATCCTGCCCACACTGACTGAGAGAGGACTCTCCATCCTTAATGACAAACTTATTCCACAGATGACCTGAGAGGGCTGAATTACCCAAAAGAAAAGAAAAAGATGAGAGCACAGACTCCATGCATGCATCCATTTCTTTTTGTTTTAAGCCATGTACTGAGTATGCATCACGCTCCGAACACACAGCTAAGTATTTTACACACATTACAGTATTTATTCCTCAAAACAACCCTATGATCTAGGTACCATTATTTTTCACACTTTGAAGATGAAGAAACAGAGACTTGGAGAGTTGTGTGGAAGGTTAAACAGCAGAAACAGACCCTAATCCTGGTCTCCTGCTACAGTTCAAATTACACCTAAAAAATCAAATATATTTTACTTCTTTTTGGAGCTTGTTCTAGGAGAGGGAAAATTAAACTGTGTACAGCATCTTACTAGAGCCCATTGATCACCTTAAGGTCTGGGCAAGTCATATAACTTACTCTCCAAGTTTGCCATTAATAACACTTACTATGCCAGTAATCAAACTGTGAATACACAGACAAGATTTAATACCACTGGGAGACAGATTTGTTTGAAGAAAGAAAAAGCAACAAAAATTGAATCAAAACTACTATCTTCAGTTGATAAACCAGACCCTTTGAACTTTTTTTTTTTTTTTTGAGACAGAGTCTTGCTCTGTAGTCCTGGCTAGAGTGTAGTGACATCATATTAATAGCTCACTGCAACCTCAAACGCCTGGGCTCAAGCGGTCCTCCTGTCTTGATCTCTCAGAGCATTGGGATTACAGGTGTGAGCCACCACGCCTAGCGTCTCTTTTGAACATTTTTTTATGTATAGCAGAATCCTCTTCTGGATCTTTTGAACATTTTTTAACTCGCTCTAAAGTCTTTTCTATGTTTGACAGTTTCCTAATTTAAGATTTTATTTTGTGACTGAGCATTCTTAGAAACAGTAAAGTATGAAACAATGCAGAAATGGTTCTCAATTATTTAAATTATACATTTTTACTGAGCACTTACTGTCAGACTAACTGGAAACACACGGTCCTATTTAAGAAGACAAATTCTGGCCAGGCATGGTGGTTCACACCTGTAATCCCAACACTCTGGGAGGTGAAGGCAGGAGGATCACTTGAGGTCAGAAGTTCGAGACCAGCCTCAGCAAGAGGGAGACCCCATCACTACTAAAAATAGGAAAAATTAGCTAGGCAACTAAAAATAGAAACAAAAAATTAGCTGGGTGTGGTGGCGCATGCCTGTAGTCCCAGCTACTCAGGAGGCTGAGGCAGGAAGATCGCTTGAACCCACCAGGAGTGTGAGGTTGCTGTGAGCTAGGCTGATGCCACAGCACTCTTGCCTGGGCAACAGAGCAAGACTCTGTCTCAAAAAAAAAAAGAAGACAAATTCCATGACTACAAAGGGAAACATTTGCTACATTTGGGGTAAACACACCAAAGAATCTATCCATAGTTTAATGGTTTACCATGAAATTCCTACATTTTAGAAGGTTTTATGCACTATAATAATGCATAGCAACTTGGAATTTGCATACTATCTCCAAAACTCTTCCTGCCTAATCACCTGCAAGCAGGTTCAGTGACCCCTCAGGTACAGATGTGCAGGTGCCTTCTGATTTTCCAGCAGTGCCCTCTATTAATTTCCTCATAACTTTTACGTTTAAAAAAACAAAACAAAAAACACTGGGTAGTCAATAAATCATGTCCTTTCTCCCAGCTCAAAAGAGGGGCAAACAATACAACTATTATGTACCCATAATAATTTAAAATAAAAAATTTAAAATAAATCAAGGGGCAAACAAAAATGTTAGATACGATATCCTGCTGGCCTCAACTCTGCGGCCCTTATGTTTCTTTTAGATATGTTCCTATGTTTTCCTTAATGTTTTTATCCTCATTCACATATTTCTAAGTCCTAAATTTAAAAATCCTTCACTAATACAGTGCTACTTGTATTAATACAGCACTACCATTAATTACTGGTATTCAGTGGTTATTAGTATAAACTTGAAAAAGTTCTATATAAAATGACTAAAAAATTATGAACGTTATCTAGGAAAAGATAACTTGGAAAAAAATGTAGTGTTAATGGACTAGTATTTTCAAATAGCTACTGCTGTGAATTTGCTTTTCCTTCAATTAATTGTCCTCAGCACCAAACCAAAACTGTGATGCCTTCTGGAATGAGAACAAAGCAGTAATTCCCCTTCCCCCAAATGCTAAAACCTCCTCAAAAATGGTAAAATCTGACACATAACTAAAGTCCTCGAACGTTTCCGTAAGGCCTCTAATAGTGAAAAAACCAGGCGTGTCTTTAATGCTGTATCTAGACACCACTTGATTCCTTTCATCAAGCCTGGGCAAGCTGAACAGGCAATCCAAATAAACAGGGTATAATGAAAGCGTTTTGACTTGAACAGAAGAGACAATAAATAGAAATATAATTGTAACATTTACATACCTCCCATATATCAAAAGCCATACCTTCCCTGAATTCGTTTAATTATAATTTAGCAAAAACTGGCAGGGTGTGGTGGATGTGCCTGTAATCCCAGCACTTCGGGAGGCTGAGGCAGGAGGATCACTTGAGGCCAGGAGTTGGAGGTTACAGTGAACTGTGACCATGCCACTGCACTCCAGCCTGGGAGACAGAGCAAGAGACCCTATCTCTAATTTAAAAAAAAAACAAAAAACCTGTAACTTAGCAAAAATAAAGATACTTTATAGATGTATATTCAATGTGAACTAGGATTTCTAGTCTAAACTGGAATATATTCTTACTAAATTTGCATTTTTTTTCACTTTAATATTCTCTCTCCTTCATTTCAAACCAGGAGTAGCAAGCCTAACCAAGTCTGGTTAGTAAATTAACATGAAACAGAATTCCTACAGAATAAAACAAATGGAATTACTATTTTTCCTCCCATTTTTCTCACAGAAAATTTCCTATTTACTCAGTCTAAACAGTGGAAACCCTAAACATACATCTTGGAGAAACACTTAGTGTGGCAGACGATAGTGCTCACAGAACACTATTCTCTGGTTACCACCAGCCAAAGTCTACAGTGAAGAAGGGCACGTGGAGAGAATTTTCTGAGAATGTGACCCATTCCAGCCATCTTTGCTTATGGATACCAGACATTTTTCCTAATCGCCCTGTACTATTATTTGCTTATTCACCTACCAAATATTTGGTAAAAGTCTGCTAAAAAGATGACCCTATCCACTCTATATACATATCTTTAAGAGTCACTAGATGAACTGAAAACAAAGCAAGTATCTATCAACAGTAAGGTACACAAAAATTTTTGTTTTATTTTGTTTTGTTTTGTTTTTTTGAGACAGAGTCTCACTCTAGCGCCCTGGCCAGAGTGCAGTGGCATCATCATAGCTCACTGCAACCTCAAATTCCTGGGCTCAAGCCATCAGCCTCCCAAGTAGCTAGGGCTACAGGAGAGCACCACCACCACCATGGATAAAAATTTCTGATACAGTCATACAATGAAATGTCACAGATCAATAAAAATAAACTTCACTCTAACACAAAAACATGAATGGATCATAAACATAATGTTAAATAAAAGAGGCAACACAAAAGAATACACATAGCAAGTTTCCTTTTACATGAAGTTAAAAAACTAAATTAGATTGTTTACAGAATATACGCATAGGACAAAATATTCATAAAGAGAAAGGAAATGATTATCTAAAAGGTCAGGGCAGGCCCATACATCTATGGCCAATCGATTTTTGGCAAGGGTGCCAAGATCACTCAATAAGGAAAGAACAGCCTCTTCAATAAGTAGTGTTGGATATACACACACAGAAGAATGAAGTTGGACCTCTACCTCACACTATATAGAAAAATTAAGTCAAAATGGATCAAAGATCTAAATGTAAGTGCCAAAACTATTAATATAAAACTCTTAGAAGAAAATATAAGAAAAAATCTTTATGACATGGGATTTTGACAATGAATTCTTAGATATGCTACTAAAAGCATGAGCAACAAAAGACAGATGAATTGGACTTCACTAAAATGTATAACTTTTGTACATCAAAGGACATCATTGAGAAAGTGAAACAGCAACCCACAAAATGGAAGAAAATATTTTCAAAACATGTATCTGATAAGGGTCTAGTATCCTGACTATACAAAGAACCCTTACAACTCAGTAACAGACAAAAAAACCCATTTTAAAAATGGGCGAAGGATCTGAACAGATATTTCTCCAAAGAAGATATACGAATGGCCAATAATCACATTACAACATCATTCCTCATCAGGGAAATGTAAATCAAACCCACAATGAGATACCACTTCACACCCAGTAGGATGACTATAATCAAAAAGACAGGCCGGAGCAGTGGCTCGCGCCTGTAATCCTAGCACTCTGGGAGGCTGAGGTGGGCAGATCTTAGAGCTCAGGAGTTCGAGACCAGCCTGAGCAAGAGCAAGACTCTGTCTCTACTAAAAACAGAAAAAAAAAATTAGCCAGGCGTGGTGGCGCGTGTTTATAGTCCCAGCTACTCAGGAGGCTGCGGCAGGAGGATGGCTTGAGCCCAGAAATTTGAGGTTGTTGTGAGCTAGGCTGATGATGCCACTGTACTCTCTAGCCTGGGTGACAGAGTGAGACTCCATCTCCAAAAAAAAAGATAATCACTAACATTTCGGAAAATATCTTTCCAAATAGTTTTATATAACATTCTGATCATTTTAATTTAAGATTATACCATAAGTATCTTTTAATGTTATTAAAAAGGTTGTTTAAATATAATATTAAATGGCTAAATAATGTTCTATCATATGGACATTCCATACTTTTTCTTTTTTTATTGTGACAAAAAATGCATACATAAAATTTACCATCTTAACCATTTTTTTCTTTTGAGACAGAGTCTCACTCTGTTGCCCGGGGTACAGTGCCGTGGTGTTAGCCTAGCTCACAGCAGCCTCAAAACTCCTGAGCTCAAGTGATCCTCCTGCCTCAGCCTCCTGAGAAGCTGGGACTACAGGCATATGCCACCATGCCCGGCTAATTTTTTCTATATATTTTTAGTTTTCCAGCTAATTTCTTTCTATTTTTAGTAGAGACAGGGTCTCGCTCTTGCTCAGGCTGGTCTCGAACTCCTGAGCTCAAACAATCTGCCCACCTTGGCCTCCTAGAGTGCTCGGATTACAGGTTTGAGCCACCCCGCCCGGCCCTCATCTTAATCATTTTTAAGTGTACAGTTCAGTAGTGTTAAATATATTTCCATTGTTGTGTATACATGAATTTTCATGGCGGTACTATTCATAAAGCCAAAAAGATGGAAACACCTAAATGTCCATCAACTGATGAATGGAAACAAAATGAGGTAAAACCACACAATGGAATATTATCCAGCCATAAAAAGAAGTAAGTACAGAAACACGGACAAACCTTGAAAACATGCTAAGTAAAAGAAGCCAATCACAAAACACTACATATGATTCTATTGTTATTTTTATGAAATGTCCTGAATAGGCAAATCTAGAGACAGAAAGTAGATTAGTGGTTGCTTTGGGTTTGGAGGGATGGGAGTTAGGAGATGTAGCTAAAGGACGTCGGGGAGCTTTTTGAGGTGATGAAAATGTCCTAAAATTGACTATGGTGATGATTGCACATGTCTATATACAACTATACTAATAACCACTGAATTATATGCTAAATAAAAGGGTGAATTATATGCTATATGAATTATATCTCAATAAAGCTGTTACAAAAAAAGAAAACATCAGTCCATATGATTCTAATAAACAAATGAAATGGCTAACAAAGATCTTCTTTACAGAATGTCAACTAATAAATGTAGAAAAAAATGATAAAATAGAATATCACTATTTTATCACCACATTAATTGATTCTTGCAAGGAACATCAATGGATGCTAAACCTTTGAGTGAAGTGCAATATTCAACATAATCTCATGTATCTCCCCACAGATTACATTAATCACAAAGAGAAAAAGATAACGGTACAATGAAAAAATCTGACAGACATCACCTTAACCAAGCAATGGGACACATCAACTGTGACAGGACAGACTGACAACAGGTACCCCCATGTGTAACACTGAGAACAGCACAATAAAATGCGTTCGATATTCCTGCCAAACATGTTTAACCTGAATTTATTCAGGAGGAAACAGACCCAAATGGAGGGCAATTTTGCAAAACATTTGTCAGGACTCTTAAAAAATGTTGATACCAAGCAAGACACCTCCCCCACCAACCCCCAAAAAGGACTGAAGAACTGTTCTAGGTTAAAGTAAAAGAGATTTAAGAGCTTTCTGGCAACCAAATATATCAATAATCCTTGAATTTTAGACCAAAACAAACACAGCAAAAAGACTATTATGGGTGCACTGAGGATATCTGATTGAGAATTGTATATTAGACAAGAGTTTATATTAATGTTAAGTTCCCGTGTGTGATTAGTTTATTGTGGTTATTTAAGAGAATGCCCTTCTGAGTAGGATTGAGGTAGAAAGAATGAGGGAACAGGAACAGGGTAGTAAGGTAGGGAGGAGAGCAATACTTCTCTGTGTATCTGTTAAGTCCATACGATATGAGTAAATAAATGAAAGAACAATTAAGTGAGCAGAAGGGACAGTTCTTTATAGAAAAAAAATCCAATTAATAAACATAAAAGGAATAATGGAAACAGAAAATCACCATTAGGCAAACACCACAGTAATAAATGTTGCAGGCAAGAATCATCAATGGGTGGTAAAATTAATGGGTGAAAGTATGATAAGAAACAGGATTATTTGCATTGTCTCAAAGTATCTCCCTGTCTGAGTCCATTCAGACTACTATAACAAAATACCACAAACGGGCTGGCTCATAAGCAACAAACATTTATTCCTCACAGTTCTGGAGGCTGGGAAGTCCAAGGTCAAGGGGCAAGCAGATTTGGTGGAATGGGCAAAGGAGCTCATGGGATCTTTTTTTTGTAAAGGACTAATCCCATTCACGAGGGCTCCACCCTGGCGACTTGTTCGCCTCCCCAAAGTCCCACCTTCTAACACCACCGCTTTGGTGACTAGATCTGCAGCATGCTTGTTTGCAGGAGGGGAGACACACCCCTTCCGACCATAGCACTTCTCAAAAGATGATCAGTCATCACAAAGGGAAAAATAGCAACATTATAGTGGAGAAACCTGGGAGACAGCTCCTCAATGAGTGATTAAGATTAACATCTCTAGTAATAAGTCATAGGGACATCAAACTCCTCCCAATAGGATGTACCGAGAAAGGCACAGCACCACATCTGTGGTATCCTCACCAAAAATGCACAATTCTAATTTAATCATGACGAAACACTAGACAAGCCCAAACTGAAGAACATTCTATAAATTAACTGGCCAGTACCCTTCAAAAGCATCAAGGTCACCAAAGGCAAAGAAAGATGCAAATCGGAGGAGACTAAGGAGACATGACAACTACATACAGTACAGGATCCTGGATTTGAATTCTGGACTAGAAAAGAGACATTAGCGGGAAAACTGACAAAAATCAAATCAGGCCTCAGTGCATTAGTTAACAGTACTGAATGGATGTAATAATTTCCTGGTTTTGATAATGGCACTATGCTTATTTAAGATGTTAACATTAGGGAAAACTTGGTGAAAGGTATACGAGAATTCCCTAATATGTTTACAACTTTTCTATACTTCTAATTTAAAAGATTTCTAAAAGTGAAGTACTAAAAAATATTAAGTAATTAATCTAGATGAAGGGCAAAGATTATCAACTGAACTTTTCTTGTAACTTTTCGGCAAACTTAAATTTTTTCAAAATAAAAAACTAGAGGAAAAAGGAAAATAGACATTTTACTAAATGTTTATTTCATAGTCAAGGCCTGAGTACACTTAAAAATCCCTATGTCCTTTCATCCAGCACCTAAATTATACTCACAGTGTTTCTAGGGAATGGAAATGGCATGACCGATGAGGAAATCTGCCTAAGATCACATAACACAGAAACTTCGAGCCTACTTTAAAACATTATTCATTCCACTGTTAGTCTAGAGCTATAACCAACAAACCATGCTACTAAATAGTTTGAAGCATTCAATAATGTATTAAATGACCCACCAGAATCTATGATTATTCTACATTCTCCACATTCCTGTCAAGTTCTCACAGCCCGTTAAGAGTAAATTTTTTGAGCTGCCAGTAAACACAAAATCCAGTGCTGCTAAACAATCGGGGACTGTTTTTTGCTGCCTCCTACACTGTGCCAGATAAAAGGATGCTGCGATCAGCACTTAACTGCAATTTGGCCCGTGATGTGGGAGGCTAAACAGGCTCCTTCTGTGGTACTGGAGAGTAAACACCGCTCTTGCCAGGAAAGCAGCAGGACAAGACCTGCGGGGATAAGGGCTGTGAGCAGAAGTGGCTTTTGTAATACTGACTGGAGTGAACACTTCCTGTACCGGCTACAATATTG
>RJWJ010008796.1:0-52196 GCA_004363605.1 Indri indri
GGCTCTGGTCTCCACCTGGGCCACGCTGATATACGGAGTTCAAAATACAAAAGAAACACCCCACTTCCCACTGGCCTACTTTCCAATTCAGAGCTGCTGCTGGCATTAGCAAAGGCGGCAACGGGACACAGAGAGATTGGGAGAAAAAAGTCAACCTGCTGATTCTTCAACTCTCAGATTTGTGCGGATGGCAGAGTACTTAGAAGTCATCATGCCCCTTGCAGAACACGGTGAAATATGGACACAAAGTGGAAAAGTGTGTGCAGAAGCAGATCCTGTCTAATACTGAAGTTCGGGTTGCATAAGCCCAAAAGTTTTAAGGAAAAACACAAGGAAAAACAGAAGTAAATTCCACCCCCTAGCTTTTGTCTTTCTTGCCCACCTTCCTGCCCCTTAGATCAGAACGTAACCACCAGTACTGAAGTTTAACAGCGGACTAGCCCTAGAACATACAGACAGGAGCACGGCATGTAAGCCAAATGCATCCTGGGTAACACGAGTGTCCTCAAATCCAAAACCGAACTGCAGGGGCCGTGTGAGCAGCGACTGCAAACTCCAGTGTCTGCCGCACTACCAGGCAGTCATGTGAGCAGGTGATCACCTGAGCATATGAGACATCCAGCCACGGAGCGGTGACTCATGGCAGCGTAAGTTGGCTCTGTGTCCAGGAGACAACAGGATGGGGGTTCAGTGGACACAGGGGCACCCAACTGCAGTACAGTGCGACCAATTCTGATTTTTCAAGAGAAGCTTGACATTTGGACTTTTTCTCTGACACCTTCAAATTTTTTTATGTTGGCAAGTACTTCAATTAAGGAAAACAAATAACAAAACCCCACTGTACCGGCCAAATAAAACAAGTCAGGGATCAGGCTGAATCCACAAGCTGCGGATTTGCCACCGGTGCCCCAAAACATGGGCTAAGGCACCAAACAGCCCAGACTCCTCATGTGCTGGGTGGGCAACCCTGGGATCAGCCAGGTAACCTCTCTGAGCCTTGCCTTCCTCATCGGTATGATGAAAAATTACATTTATATAATTGAATTGTCATAATTACGAAGTATCATGAAACCTTGCAATATTGTCATTTTAATGGCAACTTCGCAAAATTTCATCTAAAAAAGTGGAGATACGGGCCCACCTGAGAGGCTCTGGGAAGATGAGATGAGATGAAGAGGGTGGAACATGAGGCCGGCACCCACAGGAAGTGCTCGGCACTTGGGCGCTCTCCTTAGAGAACAAGTCCATTCGTGTGCGGTGATGAAAATGGACCTTCAGAACCCTGAATCAGCATTTGAAAGACCCAAGGAACATATGTCAAGATTTATAAGAATAATTATATTTGGGGGAGGTTATTTCCTTAGCCAAGAGATTTTTGTTTTGTTTTGTTTTTTAACCAGAATCTCTTAGGCTAAGCTTTCCAGCCGAGACTCCAGTCTCACCGGTTTCTGTGGGCACAGCGAGAAGGTGGCCATGTGGTGGTCCACGATCACGGGCGAACTTGTCCGCAGCTCACCTTCCATTACCCCCAAATGAAACAATCTGCAAACTCTAAACCATAATCCCATCTTGCTCAAAAGAGAAAAAGCAGGAGAGGGCATTTAAACTGGGATCTAGACCAATGTTAAGTCAAAATTCCGGTGTCGATACTGTGTCATTCGCCACCATCTCCTACCAAATATTTTTGGTTTTTAAGGCCCGTAAATTGAACCTTACGTTCTCTGTGCTAATTAGGCACAAAAGGTTTCCCTCTCCTCACTGATTAACGGCAACCAATGCAGCTGAGATTGCACAACACACCACAATCCTCGCATTAACATGCAGCTTTTACAGTTCGGCAGACTGATGTTTCGTAGACACTCGACCAGAGATGCTGGGCTGCCAGGGCCAGGTGGGAGGGTCCCGACTAGTCTGCACGGGCAGCACCGCATCCTCAGACTCTCGGCATCAGCGTCTTAGGACCAACTCACTGACTCCATCTTCACCAGGGGATTTGGCCAAAACGCACACGACTCAGTGAGTGGCCAATTCCCAGGATGCACCACGGGCCAAGGGGCTATTTTTAAAAGAACGAGAACTCCTCTCGGGAGCTACTGTGGCCATTTCAAAAGATTTAGATCTAGGTCCTGGCACCACAAATGATTGGGTAGAAGGAAAAGATAGTGTTCAAGAGAGTGTCTCCTGTTCAGGGAAAAAAGGCATCTTTTATCGCAGGCAGCACAATACAAGGAGGACTTCTCACCAAAGTACTGAAGCAATTAGAAAAACCTAAGCAACCATCTTGGCTACAATTTCAAGGACCTAAGCAGGGAATGAGGGAGCCGCAGATGTCTGTCTGGTTGGAAGTTCAACTTGGAAATGCTGAGCGCACCCCCATAGGGAGAAGCAGAAATAAGCCCCAGTTTTGAGTTACAGCATCACCACAGGAATGAAACACATCCCCAAACCTGCCCTGTGCCATTTTAAAGAGCTACAGTGATGGGAAACGTTTTTTTTTTTTTTTTTTTTTTTTTTATCCCAGTAAATCACACAGACCCAGACCAGGGCTTCTCAAATGAGGAATCCCAACCCATTCTTGAAAAATCCCACAGGTTTCCTCTCTGGAGTTTCACATTTTGTGTCTATTACGATGACAATACTTTAGAAATAGCACAGTTACATTACGGATCATCTGAAGACTCTATGAAAACCAAGCAGTGCTTTGTCATTTTGGTTCCGCTAATTCCAAAGATGTAAACGTGTTTCCGGCTAAGAAGAGAATACAGCAGGGAGGACTAACCAGGGATGAGGCAGTGACGCCACAGTGGCAGCCACCAGCCCCACCGCGCTGCACAAATAGACGCTTCCCAGCAATGGGACCAGAGAACAGTGCGCTGGGTGGAGTCAGCACGCAGACACTGGCGTGGCATGTGGCAAGCGCAAAAGAAGACACCATCCACCATCGTGAGCAAAGATGCGGTTTCAGAAGAACAGCAGCATCCATTATGTTAACTGACAATTTTAAATTGTAATGATTTTGTAAGTGTGTAACGTATAAATGTTTTAAAATATTTTTTACTTTTAGAAGAGATACAAAGGCAAGGAAGTTAGACCCAGTTTTAAAGTTTGTTCACATTTAAGTAATATTAATACCAAAATAATTTCAGTCCACACTGGTGGGAGTCTGTGAGAATTTTTCCTTGGGTTCACCGCCCAAGCGTGAGAAACACTGACACAGATCATTCTAGTTTCGGAACACCTGTGAGCTGTACAGCAAATGAACCTTTCCTTTGATCAAAGTGTACGAAAGTACAGAAGCGCAGAGCCCTCAATTTATTTGCAAACCTCTAATCAACGATGCTCGTCTACAGACCTGCTCTCTTGTGAACCTTGGGAAACTCAAAGTGCTGAGACTGAGCCTCCAATTCAGCACCTATAACAGCTTCTGGAGCACACCTGGGGTCCCTGGGGTCTAGGGCACCTCCAAAGAGACAAAGAAAGCAGCGGCGGGCGGCCCAGCGGAGCACGGCCCGAGTGTACTCACACAAAGAAGGGCATCAGCTGGATCAGAGTCTCTTTCTTGGGGTTGGCAGCGAACTCGGGGACCATCTGGATGACTTTGTTCATGATACTGCGCAGGTAATTCTGGAGCTGCTTTCTTCGTTCCTCTACGAACTTGGCATCCTGAGAAAACAGACACGACATCTGCGCTCAGGTGTGCTCTCCTCACCTGTTCAGAAACGACCCCACAGCATACGCAACAGCCACGCACCACCATCCGGACAGCTAACGCTGTACTGAGCGGTGACCGTGTGCAGATGGTCTCTGAGGCTTCACACATGGCATCACATTAGTAACGAGACAGATGCTCATGATGTTGTTATTAAGCGGGGGGAAAGCAGGTCCGAAAACTACACTCAGTGTGTTCCCACACAAGCGTGGCAGTTATTTCTGGGGCACCTACAACCTGCCAAGCATGGTGTCAGGGGCCAGGGACACAACAATGAACACAAATTGTCAGTGCTGTGGCCCTCGTGGAGATCGCAGGCCAGTGAGGGAGACAAAGATAAATCCAGTGACCACACAGGTCAACGTGTAAATATTAATCATACTAAATGCCACCCTCCAGAGCACGTGCTTAATTTTGCCTTCACAGGAATGTCCCAAAACATGAATTAGTTGCTACTGGTTAAGAAAGAGACTTTACTAATAAACAAACAATTTCCACCTGGCACACCAGGGCCACACGAGGCTGGGGCTGCACAGGGTGGCCCCAGAGGGAGGCAAGGGTGCCCAGGTCTGGGAGTCTCCACTCGGTGCTCGGGGCTCTGTGCTCCGGGCCCTCCTCCCCCCTCCCTGACCCGACCCCAGCCCTCCCACCCACCCAGGTCTTCCTGGCCTTTGTGGGCAGAAGCCGCTTCACAGACATGCAGCCTGGGCCATCGCGGAGGGTCTGCACTTGGACTGCGTGACAATCTGCTGTCCCCACCTTAACATTCTCAGTAATTTCGGAGCAAGAGGTCCCAACAAACTCTACAGCCGGTCCTGCTTGCACGCCTCCACGCTGACGACAAACACACCCTGGGCAGCGTGGGGGCCGGGAAGGGCTCTCTCCGGGAAGGTGACGCCCCTTCTGGACCGAAGGCCAAGTATTTCAGAAGAAATGAAGAGCAGAGAGGGCAGTGGAGGAGCAGGGTCGTCTCAACCCCGTAAGAACACGAGAGAAAGGTGCTCTGATGAATCACGTGTAACAAATGAAGAAACTGAGACCTAGATCAGCGCTGGGCTCCTTGTCCAGGAGCTCCCGCAGATCAGGTGGGGCTCTTGTCTCTGCTGCCCCTGCACAGAGCTGGCCCAAGGCAGGGGCTCAGTCACAATCTGTCAGCACCCAGGACACCCACCCAATGCTTGCCCTGGTCCCTGACGAAGAGTGCCCACAAAGCCCTGCCAAGGCTCTGGGCATGGAAGGAAGGTTCTTTTTTTTTGAGACAGAGTCTTGCTCTGTTGCCTGAGCTATAGTGCCTTGGCGTCATCCTAGCTCACAGCAACCTCAAACTCCTGGGCTCAAGCGATCCTTCTGCCTCAGCCTCCTGAGTAGCTGGGACTATAGGTATGTGCCACCATGCCTGCCTAATTTTTTCTACATATTTTTAGTTGTCCAGATAATTTCTTTCTATTTTTAGCAGAGACTGGGTCTTGCTCTTGTTTAGGCTAGTCTCAAACTCCTGAGCTCCAACGATCCTCCCGCCTTGGCCTCCCAGAGTGCTGGGATTACAGGCATGAGCCACCGCGCCCGGCCGGAAGGTTCTTTCCTAAGTGGTGCCTCTAAGCCAAGGCTGGCAGATTCAGCAAATGAAAATATAGGATGTCTCATGAAATTTGAACTTAAGGTAAACATTGAATGATTTTTTAGCAAAAAGTATGTCCCATACAAACAAAAGCTCTCCATGCAGTATTTGGGACACACTTACACTGAGAACTTACTGGTAGTTTATCTGAAATTCACATGTCACGGGGCATCCTGTGTTTTCTCTGGCAAGTCTCCTCTGAGCCCCAGGTAGGAGGAGAAAGAGCCAGAGCACCTGCTGCCAGCAGGGACTCCCAGGGACACTCCAAAGTCACAGCAAGGTCTTGTCCAGAGCCCCCCCAGTGAGCTGCCTCAGCGGGGCACCTTCTTCCAGAGGGATGACGGCACCCAAACACTGCTGCGGGCCACTCCAACGCCACCATCAGCGTGGTCCCAGGCCAGTGGCTAGAGTCCCAGGCAGCCTGGCAGGAGGCAGGATGTGTGGGAACAAGTGAAAACAGCCAGGAGAGCCGAGGGTCCTGCAGCCCACGCTGAGCCGCTCCGGCTCTGCTCGCCCGGTCTCAATGCCAGTTCTGCTCTTTGATCTCCACGTTTTAAGCCATCATGAAGCAATTAGACACTCTTCCTTGAGAAGGTGGTTAATATGCCAGGTTAGTGCCGAACAGAGCTAATCAAGCCGAGCTCCAATCTGCACGAGAAACCCTCAAGGACAGCTTGAGAGGCTCTGCTGCAGGAAGGCAAGATAGGAGCTAATCAGCCCTGGGAGAACTTGCGAAGATTTTTCTTTTTTTGGAAGGGGGATGTTCGAACACTCTAAAGCAACAAGGAGAGAGCGGAGATGGTCCCTGCAGCTGCACGTGGGGCAGGGCTGAGCTACAGAGCCCAAGGAAGGTGAGGGCCCTCCCAAAACGAAGGCCAGAGGATTGCCCCCGTGAGTCCCTCCACCCGTCGCTGCTTGGCTAGCGCCTCCTCTCGCCCAGGTCCCCGAGGCAACTTGGCAGAGACAGGGGTTATTACCTGCAGGAACCCCAAATCCTTTCCAAGTGCTCGTTCCTCACAATAGCTGGTCCCTGGAACCCTAAGCCAGGTCCCGCTCTATGAAAATCCAGCGTGGCAGCAATCTCAACTTGGCATCCCAGCAATTCCTACCTGAGCTACTCAGGATAAGCAACGACGCTCGTCAGGTCTCCGCTTATGTTCTGTGCTCAGAGCTTTCCTGGTGCTGCATCCTGACGGCACCCGCCAGGCTGGTGACTGGTGAGGAACCTGCCCAAGGGCTCAAAACTAGGAGGCAGCTGGGCAGGGTCCCAGATCACCAACCAGTGAGCAACTACAGCCCCGTCTACACAGACAACAGCCTTCGACCTTCACAGCTTCCTCTAACCCAGGCTTCTGGCCACACACGTTCCACTGCCGGGTGGGCTGTGGCAGGAGCCATTTTCTGTGCGAAGAGAAGGATGTCTGTCCCCCAGGTGCCAGGGGCTGGGGGGCAGCCTCCCATCCTCTGCCCAGACACTGTTTCGCTCGGGTCTCATTCTGCTCCTAGAGGTGCAGACACCTCGCCTGAATCACTGCACATGACTCGGCAGAAGGGGACCAGAGAAGGGGCACAGAGGGTTTCAGAACAATTCATGGAAGGCTAGATTCTTTCCTGAAACTGTGGTTGTTTTTGTTTTTTTATTATGAAAAATTTAAAATATGGTAAAAAGCAGAGCAAATTATAATGCATCTTCCATGTTTCATCTAATGACATCATAACCCTCTTCCGTATCGGCTTCGTCATTTTTACCTTTTTGCTGAGATGTTTTAAAGTGAATTACACATGGAATCAACCCAAGTGCCCATCAATTCACGAGTGGATTTATAAAACGTGGTATGTGTACACCATGGAGTACTACTCAGACATAAACAAAGATGAATTAATGCCTTTTGCAACAATCTGGATGGAACTGGAGACCATTCTCCTAAGTGAAGTATCTCAAGAATGGACAAACGCACGCATGTACTCACTGTTAAACTGGAACTAACCGATGAGCACACGAGTGCACTGAGGGAAGTAAAACTCAGTGGAAATCAACCAGCAGGGAGGGGGCAGAAACCTACCTAACGGGTACGATGAACACTATCTGGGTGACGGGCACCTACAGCCAGGATTCAAGCATTACAGAAGCAACCCATGTAACCAAAAACATTTGTACTTCCTTAACATTTTGAAATAAAAAATAAATTACGATCATATTTTACTCCTTAAATGCTTCAGTGTATATTTCTAAAAAATTAAGAACACTGTCCTATTTAACCACAATGCCATTATCACTTCTAACAAAATTAATGATAATTCATTGATGTTATCAAATATCTAGCTCATGTTTAAATGCTTGAGTTTTCTGCTGTGTCTGCTGCTTCTGAAATTTTTAAAGGGGGTCATAGCATACCCCAGAATGGAGTCAACCATTCCCTAGCAGGTGGGACATGGCACTGTTCAGATGGGACCCCCATGGGGATCCGCTGGGTTCTGACGTTTTGGTGAAGATGATCCCACTATTTTCACCACAAGCCACTAAAGGAGATCCATGGATCAAAGTGACTCACAGGTATGTTGTATATGGCCTGAGCAATGTTTAAAAACATTAAGATTTCCGCATAAAATCCAGATTTCTGGCTTCCCTTTAAAAGCGAGCGAGTCCTGCCAGCAGGTAGGCGCCGAGCTGTCAGTGCCCTGGCCAGCCGGCAGTACAGGGCCACCGTTCTGCCAGCCTGCTCCCCTCCCCTCCCCTCCACCCCTGTCCAGACTCCAGGGGGCCTGGGAGTTCGCGAGCTCTGCTTTATGCCACTTGCACTGACAGTGCGACTGGTCCAGGACCTGCAAAGCCATCTAAAAGCCCACACCGCATCCAATTCACATCACAAGATGACATTCCCTGAGGCTATCAGAGAGACCCGCAGTGTCATGTGCCAGCTCTGTGGGCACGTGGCTAAATCACCCAGAACCTTGGATTCTCATCTGTGAAATGTCCATAAGGTAGCGCCTACTTCATCCGTGGTAACCTAGGCTAAGCGCCTGGTAGCCGGCACGGCCTGCCGGGCTCTGAGACAGGTGCTGATGACTCAGGGACGTGCAGCTGGGATCCTTCTCCTCGAGGAGTTCGTGTGTGTGGGAGGGTGGGGACAGCAGGGGCAGGTGCTCCGGGAATCTGGCAGAGGCCCGTGTCTCAGTCTGCGTGAGGGCTGGAGAGAGGGTTTCACTCAAGAAAAGCAACCCCTGAAGGTGCCGCTGAATCCTGGAGGACCGGCATCTGTCCACCAGGTGGTCTAGGTGGGAGCCCTCGGCGTGGGGGAAGGACACACCAAGTGGAGCAAATGCCAAAAAGAAACCCGCAGGCAGAAGGAGCTCGCCGGCTGGAGAGGCAGCCGTGCGGCTGGGCGCGCTGGTTCCAGAGGCATCAGACTGCGGTGTCAGCAGGAGTCCAACCACGCACAGCTGTGCAGACCAGGGAACGCAGCCAGTGGGAGGTGGCGAGCAGGAGGTCCGATCTGACAAGTGTTTACAAAGACTGCTGCGGGGGCGACAGGCTACCGGCAGCCCGAGGCAGAGAGACCTTTCAGAAACCTATCGAGACACTCTGCTGCTCGGACTTCTCCAGCAGCTGCCCAGAGCTCACCCTGTCCACCGCCCAGCCCGGCTCACAGGAACCTCTGCTACGTTGCTTGGCGTGCCTTGCTGACTTCCCTCCACATCACCCTCTCCCCAGCCCCCCACCCCCGGCCCCCAAACTGTCACCACCCAGCACCCCTGAGTTTCTTCTCATGTCCGGCAGAGTCCCCAGATGTCATCCGTCTTTGTTTGGGCTGTTCCCCTGGTCCAGAATGCCTTGCTATTTAGGCCTCTGCTCCTCTGCCACCACCTCCGAGAGGCCTCCCGGCCCTCGCCTGCCCAGCCTCCTCTCTCTCTTCTTCAAAGCGCCTGGCGCTTCCTGGGATGGGCTTGCTCCCCACCGTGCGCCCCTCGCTTCCCCGCCTCCCCTGCTAGACTGCCACTCTACGAAGGCAGAGACCTGATCTCTCTGGTTCGCCCCTCCGTTTCTAGAGCCTAACACAGTGCCTGGAGATCATCAGAGGTTCAATAACTATTTGTTGAAAGGACTATTAAATGGTGGGGGAGAATTTAGGGGAACAAGGCAGGCTGCCAGGGAGAGTGATCTGGGGGCTGTTGCCAAAGTCCAGACAAGAGATAACAAAGACCCCCACAGACTGGCCTGGAGACCCCTCCCTGGGTCCAAATACCCCCTGGGTGGGGCGTCAGAAAGCAGAAGACCAGGGACTAAGGGAATGAAGACAGGAAATGGGGCCTCCAGAAGCCCCATTTGTCACACGGGGCCGCAGGAGGAGATCAGCATCCACGCAGGGGCCTGCCCCACCGAGCAGTGCCCAGGTCTTAATGGGGAGTGAGGTATTTGCGAGTTTTCTCCTGGGGTCGCAGCCAAAACGCAGATTAGCAGCAATGGCCCTGGAGGCGAGCCCAGCGCGGAAGCCTGCCAGACTCCCCTGGTGGCCGCTTAATGAGTGCTGGCCGCCTGTGGCCCTGCAGTCATTCTGTGTGGCACTCCTATCATAACGCTGCCGTCAACTGTGTTTTAGGACTATTAATAGCGAGCTCTGGGAGTTAGGCCTCGCTTTAAAAAAGAACACTCAGGACTATATTAATGGGAGTGTTTTTTTCCCCTCTAAAAAAAGGTTAATTTTATTTTGAGCTTCAAGAAGATAAAGAGATCATCAAATTAAGAGTAGCTGTTTTAAAGACGACGGAATGTTGTGAACGAAACAAGGTACGGCTCCTAACGCAAGTGCTCGGGCCTCTGCCCTCCGCGTGTTCCGACGTCTCCTGGGCTGTTCCTGGCAAGGGCGCCTTCGCGACGCGCCCACTCTCCAACGGGACCTTCCCCGGGAGCCGGGCTTTGTGTGAGACACCGCGTGGACGGAGGTGGCTCTGCATTCCCACGGCTCCTTTTTGTTTTTATCTAAGAACATGCAGGCGTTTTATAAAATAAGCAGAAGGTGCGGTCCTTCAGGAGGAGCACGCGGCTCATGCCCAGTCGAGGGATGGCTGCTGCCGCGTCGGCTGATCTCACGACTTGTCAGCAGCAACTGCAGTCCAGAACGTGGACCAGACTCCCCAGGACCCCAGCAAAGGTCTCCTGGCTGTGGGACTCTACCCTGCGCCCAGTGGATGAAGCCGCTCACCGAACCCGTCTCTTCTTCCCAGGTGCAAAGACAGACCAGGCTTCCCAGCATGCCTTGCACACGCCCAGGGTGGCTTCTGGTTAACGTGAGGTGATGGGGGTGCTCGAGCCATGTCCACGCTGGACGCAAAGAGGAAACTCTTCGCAATCCCCACCAGCAATCCCCACGCGTCCCCGGGAGTGCGGAGAAAGGAGAGCCACTTGATCTGCAGCGGACCGTGATAGGATGAGAAATTAACGCATAGCAGTGAGCCATCGAGTCACAGATTTATGCCGCATGCTGGTCACAGGTGCCCGTGTTGCCTGCACTGGTGCCCACGTGGCTCACACAGTGACTATCCGCGGCACTCACGGTGCCTTGAAGGAATGTACGCTGTGAACACACGCGTCCCTGCCCTCAGGAGCTTAGACCCAGCAGAGACAACAGGCAGGTTCATGAACACTTATCGGCAAGTGCTGGGGCAGACACGACTCGGCCTGGGTGGTTGAGGACAGGAAGGCACCTGGGAGGAGGTGACTTCAGAGGTGAGACCTGGAGAATGAGGGGAAGGCCACACCGGAAGCAGAAAGACCAGTGAGGAGACTGCCGTGGTCACCCAGGGAGGAGGCGGTGGTGGCACGGCCCAGGCTGGTGGCCGGGGAGGTGAAGGGAAGTGAATGGACGTGCGGACGGGCTGGAATCGTTCATTCACTCGTTCAACTCTCCCGTCACACATCAGTTCACTCACTCATTCGGACGTTCTCTGGGGCCCACTGTGAACAGGCACCACAAGCAAAAGACACACAAGACCTGGATCCTGCCCCACGGAGCTGACGGTTACAAGGACACGCAAATCGGTCACTACGAAACAGTGTGATGAAGCTTGATACACACTTGATAAAGGGACACACAGGCCTATGTGCGGGGGGCGGAGGGGCCTGAGCTGGAATGGGGTCCCGGGAGCCTTCCCAGAGGCCTGTGTAATGTAACAATTACGCGATGGCAGGAGCAGGAACAGTAGCCGCGGCCCCAGTAGGAATAGTCGTCACTATTAACATCTACCATGCACTTCCTCTGCCAGGCGCTGGGCTGAGCTCACCTATGCACCACGCATGGTTTTATTCACCCTCAGCAGCCCACTGCCACGGGGGCTTTTTGGTATTCCCAGTTTGGAGGGAGGCAGCGGAGACTCAGGTGTTGAGTGCAGGTGCCTAGACACACAACCACTTAGGGGTAGGGGTGGCAACAGGACCTGGCCCCAGGAAGTCCAAGTCCTGAGCCCGCACCCTTGTCCACTGTGCTGTAGGACGGGAGAGGGGGGCTCCAGGGCAGGAATGAGCCTGGAGAGGCCAAGGCCAAGGCCAAGGCTCGAGGGGAACCACAGGATTCAGGCACAGACATATATGGGGGTGAGGGAAGCTGGGACGGACCTGGGAGGCCAGGCTGGAGGTCGTGCACTCTACCCCTAGGGGCCACAGGCATTTTAAGAGAGGTAACAATCAGCTCTTCCTTCTACGAGACTGAAAAAAACTTCTGATGCTTCAGTTTTAAAAAGCTACTCTGTTTTGTCCCTGCGGCATTGAAAAATCTGCCTTTCCTCTCTCAAGCGTTAGCCAGCTGGGAGGTATGGACGCAGCTAATCTAAACCGCGGGCCCAACGCTGCCATCCCGGGACGCCGGGAATGAGCCGCGCTCCGCCGCAAATGCACGCGAACCTGTGAACTTGGCTGCATTGCCGGCGGAGCGCCTGGGCGCACGACGCCCATGCCTGAGCTGTTGTTTCCAGGGAGCCCGTTATGCAGCTGCTAATTGGGAAACTGAGGAGAAAAATTCCTGTTATTGCCACTTTAAAAACTCTCAATGGAGACATCTGAGAGCAAGGAATAGTCGGGCGTGATAAGGCCTCAGGCAGTGGCTTCCCAATCATCAGCGAGCCCCTGATAAAGCTTCTGATTGGGAGCTTTTAGCAGAGCTCCACGGAGCAGCCTCACTTGATTAACTCAGAGCAGATAACACAATTGCAAACTTAAAGAGGAAACTGTCCTTCTACTCTTTACACCGGGAATGGGCTCCAGTGTTCACGAGGAAGGTCCTGGTGTTCACATCTGGGCCAACCAGCTGGCTGAGGGACCTTGCAGAGAGATCCTAAACAAGTCCTTTAACTTGTTTAACAAGCTGTTTTCCAGATGCTCACGAGCTGGAGTGTATTGGGTGTGGATGAAGGAAGGGGAGGATGAGGGCTTTATTGGAGGGGTTTGGGGGGATGTCTCTCTAAGGTGTGCTTGGCGAGACCCTCCCCCCGTGAGCCTCTGAGACATCCACCAACCCAGAGGCTGGAGCTGCTGCCCCCGCTGAAGGGACGAGGGAAGCAAGGTCCCGTCAGCTGTTCCCGCCCGCCACTCCACTCCACCACCACTCGCCAAGCAAGGGTTTTGCTCACTGGCTGGGCAGGACAGAGAAAGATAAGAACCAGGCCCAGCGCTGTGGAGGTCATCCTTTCCCTCCTTCCGTCCCTCCCTGGACACTTACTGAGCCCTAAGGGACATTATTCAGTTATCCATGTAAACAAACATTTATTTGACACCATCTCTGTGCCAGGCCCTGTTAGCAGAGATGAAAAGCACCTAGTTCTTGCTCAAAGGCACTAACGGTCTCCCATGCAGCCACACATCCCAGCATCCATTAGGCACCGCAGTCTGGAGAATTCCGTCTACTCGCCCACACATCCACTGGGCGCTGCCTCGTCCCAGGGCCTGTGCAGAGAACGAGCTGGAGGTGAGCACGGCGGCCGCCCTCCCAGAGCCGCAGCCTACGAGCCCTTCAGTCTCACAACCAGGCTGGGGCCCCTGACACGAGAAGACAGGTCACGGTGCCGGGTCACAGTCCATGGACAACAGACAGGTGGGTCATTAACAAAACAGGGCGGCAGGAAGTGAGAAGCGCTTCTAACGTGGAGGGTGGAGTCCCCTCCTAGCTGGGCCGTGTGGAAGTGTCTGGGAAGCAGGAGGCACTTTGACCCTGGTCTTGAGGGATGGGAGGATGTCAACAGACGTGACAGGAGGGAGGAAGTGCCTCAGCGACGTGCGGGGCAAAGGCCGAGGGAGTCCGGTGGCTCCTGTCAGTGACAGGGATGGTACCAGGTGCGGACTGAGCCCAACAATGGGGCACGGGGTTGGTCCGGAGAGGGTGTGAGAGAGGCCAGAGGCACAACACTGGGGGTCGCCACACGCAGGGAAGGGAGAGGATCGCGTGGGCTTCTGTTGCCAAGTAACAGGCACCGCTCTGTGAGGCTGGAATTACCATCCCCACGTCACAGCTGAGGAAACCAAGGCACAGAGAGCTGCACAGGAGTAAAGTGGTGGAGCCAGGACTCAAACCCGGGCAGCCAGGCACCAGAGCTCACATCTCGCCCACCAGACCACGCTGCCTCCCACGAGCGCTGCTTTCGGGTCCTGCGGATGAGAGGGGCCAGGCCCATGAGGAGTGACCCCAATGACAAAAGCCTGGGGCCCTCCAGGATGAACGCTAACAGTGACTGGGCAACAGGACTTCAGGTCCCCGGGGCGGGTCACATCCAAGATCTGACCACACTCATCTCCTGTGGAGAAACCTTCGGTGGCGCCCTGGTGCCTTCAGGATCCATGTCAGGTTCCCAAGCGCAGCACTCACGGCCCTTCATTGCCCGGCTCCTGCCCACCCTCCAGCATCACCCCTCACCTGGGCAGGGCTCCACGCCCTGGGCACTTTCACATCGCCAAGGAGATGCTCCCATCCCAGCCTCGATCTCCAGTGTCCAATGCGTGTAGACACCTCCCTAAGTCCCCTAGGCAAAGCCGGCTGCTCACTGCGCGCGGAGGCCAGGACCAACCGCGGCTCGGCCGCATCTAACTCTCTCCCATGGCTGCAAGGTCCTGCAGGGTCTCACAGCCGTATCCATACCACAGCGCCCAGCGCAAGGCAGACACCCTATGTGAACGGTCACGGCTACCGTTAACTGAGCTGCAGATAAGCGGCCAGACCTTTCTCTGCCCTGCCCAGCACTGTCCAGTGGTCTGGCCCACCTACAACACACAACTCCAAGTCCTTCAGTCCCACAGGAGAGCCCCAGACCCCAGACTCGGCCCGATCCTACTGTAAAGTCTGGGACGACAGACCACAGCCCCCAGGGCTGGGCAGCTCAAGGAGGGGACACCCTGGAAAGAGCTTGGAGACTGCACGACAGCACTCACGCCGTGTCACTGAATGGTGCCAGATGTCGGAAAGAAAATAAATACTGACCACCCCACCCCACCTACAACAAAAACGTACCCACATCGAACCCTCACTGTAAACACAGAACAGAAAGCGCGTGTCTATTTCAGAACAGGAACAGAAGCTCCGCCCGGGCCTGGAGGTCCACTTACACCCTCCTCCCACACGCTTCCTGCAACGATGACAGGAAGACCCTTCATCGCAAGCCTACTGTGTGCCAGGCACCCTGAAGTGTTCACCTGCATCACGTCAACATACCCTTCGACACCTTCATGAAGTAGACACGAATATCTGCATTTTGCACATGAGGAAACTGAGGCTCCAAGAGACGAAGTGCCTTCTCCACGGTGACCCGGCTGAGAGGCAGAACCACAGCTGTCTAAGCTGCACCTGAGCGTTCAAGCATGATGCTGTCCTGCCTCTCGGGACCAATGTACTCACGACGGCAGGAGACTTAAGGCTTTGCTAAAAACAGAAATGAAAAACAAACCAGTCCTGCAGTTCACACAGAGTGAACCAAATACCACAGTTCTAAAAACTTTCCTCTTGGTGCAACAATAAATATTTGTGATTGGATGAATTTGCGCCTTTATATATATCAACAGAACCCCCAGTCCGTGGGAGAGTTCCTCTGCTAGAGATGGGTTGGATATGGTGGCCTGTCACCCCAGGGCCAGGAGCCTGCCTGCAATGTCTCTTCTTCCCGCCACGGTGCCTGGAACAGCCTGGGCCCTCGGCAGGACACGACAAATGATCCCCCTGGTAGGAGAGCTGCAGGCTCCGTTGCAGCTAAAGCCTTATTTTTCACTGTTTCTGACTCTGCAGCCAAGGGAAACCGCAGGCTGGACGGCTGGGGGCTGGGGAGAAGCAGAGGAAAGGCTGGATCATGCTTAAAGGGAATAACTCAGAGGAAAAAAAGACACTGCCCAGGTATAAACACACCTCTTCCAGGACTTGCAAACTCCAGAGGCAGCAGGGGCCGGTGGGTAACAGACAGTGAAGGGGCCCATGTGGACAGGGCCAGCTGGGAACGGGGAGCCGTGGCTTTATTCCTGGCAGTTGCTGCCTCGTGGGAAAGTAGAGCCACTCCTGCCGGGTCGCCAAGACTTTTACGTTAAACCTCAGATTTTAAAATATTGAAAACTATTATTTAAAAAATTTAAAGACCACATGAATCAAAGAAAACACAAAGTACAGGCCACATAAAACCACCAATTTAAGATCTGAGATCTAATTAGAGGCTCGACAACTTAAAACGCTTTCCACAAATCCGCTGCGGCCAGGGCTAGCGGGCAAAGAAACTGAGCGAAGTACTCCACCTCCCCGGATCTCGATTTCTTCGCCTGTGCAAAGGTGACGCTAAGAACGTCTGACTCTGAGGATTATTGTGCGATCAAATGAGATAATGTCTGTGAAGCAAAACCTGGAGCTGTCCCAGCACATAACAGACACTCAACACACAAGGAATTTCCTTTCTAGAAGCAAGCACAATTCAGGTTCCTTATGCCTTTAAAACTACCATATTTTTGAGCAAGTTAGTGATATTCAGTCAAATTAAATATAGTAGACTACGTGACCCAGTAATCCCACTCCAAGTATGTATCCCAGAGGAATCCTCGCACCGGACCTTAAGGGAAAGTTCTGGCGGTGCTGTTTGGAAGTGGTGGGGAGTGAGAAGCCACTCGGGGCACATCTGGGGAAGGATGAGTGGGCTGTGGTGGACGCACACCCAGAAACACAACAACAGTTGCAGCAGCAAAGTGAAGGTGTGCACAGCCACACGCTGCAGCCTCGACCTGATGCTGAGAAAAGCCTAGAAGGAGGACCCCAGCACCACGCCACATGAGCACATTGGAACTAGCACAACGATGCGACGTATTCTGGGAGGAAACACACAAATTTTCAGACCGTGCCAGAGCCACTGGAGCAGCTGCTGGTGGCAGGGCGGAGAACAGGCGGCTGGTGGGGACGAGAGAGGATAAATACAGGGCTGCAGAGTGACCAGTGGGGACAGCACGGCAGGAGCTGGCAAACAGCATTCACTCACTTGGTTGTACCTGAGGTCCGAAGAGAAAAAATGAAAAGGAGAGACAGAGCCTTTTCTTGCCCACACCTGTACTCCCAGGACCTCCCTCCATGGGGCCCAAAGACCCGGGCAGGGTCCTGGGTTCTGACGTGTTCTTCCCTGAAAAAGCTCCCAAGTCCGATAATTCCAGAGGCCAAGACTGAGCTGAGGAATTCCACCCGGTAACTCAGGCCGCTCTCAGATACTTTGTGTTCCAGTCTTCGCTGGGGCTGTGCAGCCCTGGACCAGTTCGGGGTCGCTGGGCTGACAGACAGCATGCACGCTGCCACTCCCTCGTGGTCGACAAGTGAGTGCCCTCACGATGCCCTGAATCATTCCACAGTCTGTCCTATCTGTGATGGTCACTGGGGGTCTGGGTTAGAGACCCTCAGAGATTTTAACAGCAGCAGTGACACTGTCATGTGGGACCATCTCTAACTGTTGCAACTGCAGCCTCTACAATCATGCAAATCCTCCACTGCTGATGCCGCAGGCTGACATGGCTCAGTGGGCACAGAAAGCATGACGGGGACCGAATGTTAACACCAGCCAATGTGTGCTGAACGCCAGGAACTGAGTGGAGGTGCTCATGAATATTATCTCCAACCCCAGCATCGCTGCCTGGACGAGGCTGGAAGAAGATAAGGACCAAGTGCCTTCCACTCTGCTCAGCCAGCATCATGTCCCCAAGGAGGTCCCCTTGGAGTTCGACGTGGCTGGAGGAAGAGGCGGCCTTCAAAGCCAGCCGCGGAAGAGAAGGTGGTGAGGCGTCTGCACCCCTCCCTGGAGCAAGTGCAGAGAAAAGAGCAGGAGTGAAGCAAACGCCCCAACGCCCATCCCACACTGCAGTGGCCGGGGTGGCGAGCTCCAATCCTCAGGGGCCGGGCCAGGTGGGCAGGGTGAAGGTGTGAGCTGCAAGATGCAGAGAGCGACGGGAATGCTCTAGCAGATCACAACCATGAGACAGCGGGACCCCCCGGTGCTGGCAATTCCTGCTTTTAAAGGGAAGCTGTAAATCTGGATTGTTAGGTAAAATCTCTCAGTTTTCAAATTGGTTGGCAGCTAATTCAAATGCTTGACTATCACGGTGCAGACCAAACAAAGTGTATCTTCAGGCCATCCAGAAACAACAGGAAAAATCAATAGGTCATCAAAAACAGGGCCGTGCAAGACTGTTTCCACCCCACTGCGACGGCTCATCTGGCCGTGCTACTGAGAGGCGGCACTGCTCCACGCCTCTGCAGGCCGGGCACGTGTCTACAGGAACAATCCAGATGCTCGGCCTCCAGAGCAGGGCTGGGGATGTCCGACTGTGCCACTCCTCTGGATTCCCGTCTGCGACTGTGACTGCAACAGACAGAACACCCACCGCATCCACCAGGGCTAGACCTTCAAAAGATGGCATCCCAGCAAACCTTCGAACATTCTTCTCGAGGAGGTAGTGGCACCTCCATTTTACAGGTAAGGAGGCTGAGACTCAGAGAGACGAAGTTACCTGTCCACGGTCATGTTAACCATTATCAGAGCTGGGGTTTGAACCCAGGTCCCTCCACCTTCGAGGCCCAGCGGCTCTGCTGTCCCTCACCGTGCCTTTACGCATACAGGGGACTTTACGAAAACGCCATCCAATCAAAAGCCCTTGACTGAGCCTCAGCCATGTGCCTGGTGCCATGCCAGGGACGGGTGGGATGAGAGAGGCAGAGGACGGAAGCCCTACCCTTCGGGACATTTGAGTTTATGAATTTAATGCAAACCAAACAGATAAGATGAAGTGGGGAGGAAAAGGGTCATTTTAAAGCTCTACTTGGGAGCATTATTTACCCCAGAGTCTCTGGAGTTTTCCCGTAAGAAGGAAAGTAAAAATTAAATCAGATTCAAGTAAGGAACCATTCTAGCTAGAGTGAAGAAATGTCCCAACTCAGCGTCTTAGCTTCTCTGTCTGTACAATGAGAGGGTGGGAGCTGTCACCATCCACTTATCCCCCCCAGCGTGACGTGCCAGGCACCGTGCTAGGAGCCAGGATACAGTGGTGCATTAGACGACAGGGCAGAAAGTTGGCGCTCACGGAGTGTCTATTCGCCCCGCTCCATTTCCAGTGACTTCAGCAGTGAGGGTGGGGTCCCTGGACTAATTCTGGCCGATGGGCAGAGAGCAGAAGTGGTGAGACCCAGTTCCAGCTGGGGGCGGCTCGGGGCCGGCATCTCTCTCATCTCTCCCTGTCAAGCATCCATCCCCTCTATGCCTGTGTTAGGAGCACTATAACAATCCCTTCAAAGATCTCCCGTTTCCCAGTTTCGGTCCGTGTAGTTGGGGAAGGGCCGCCACCCTCCTCTCTAGTTGCAGGGCAGGCACACGAGTCAGGACCCGATATTAGGGCGCTCCATCCCCCTGGCCACAGGGATTAGCTCAAGAACGGGCACATGAACAGAAGTAGTGTGAAACTTGTATGCTGAAAAACTACAAAATATTGTTGAAAGAAATTTAAAAAGACCTAAATAAATGGAAAAATGGCATGTTTAAGAATTGGAAGACGATATTATTAAGATGACAATACTTCTCAAATTGATTTGCAGATCGTAACTGCTTATCAAAATCCTAGTTGTTGTCTTTGCAGCATTGACAAGCTAATCCTAAAATTCACATAAAAATTTAAGGAATCCAGAGACACTAAATTAATCTTGAAAAAGAAGAACAAAGTTGGAGGACTCATACTTCCCCATCCTAAAACGTAATACCCATACAGGGCTACAGCAATCAAAAAACTGTATGAGATGACAGATATGTTAATCTGCTTCACCATAAGAACCATTTTACTATCTACACATAGCCGATAAAATCATGTTGTAAACCTCAAATATATACAATGAAATTTATTTTTTAATAAAGATAGCATGGAATTGTCATAAGGATACTTAGATCAATGAAAAAGAATTAAAAGTCCAGAAGTAAACCCTCACATTCACGGTCAACTGATTTTCCACAAGGATGCCAAGACAACTCAATGGGGAAGGAATGGTCTTTTCAACAAACAGGACTGAAACAAGTAGATCCACATGCAAAATAATGAAGTCTGGGCATCTTTCTTCTACCATGCACAGAAACTACCTCCAAGTGGATCACAGAACTGAAGGTAAGAGTTAAAACTATGAAACTGTTAGAAGAAAACAGGAATAAATCTTTGTGACCCTGGGTTAGGCAAAGCTTTCTTAGACATGACAGCAAAAAGCACAAGCAACGAAACAAAACATACATTGGAATTCATCAATATTAAAAACTGAGCAATGAAAAGACAAATAACCCAATTTAAAAATGGGAAGAGATCTAAACAGACATCTCTCCAAAGAAGATATACCAAGGCCAATGAGCACATGGACAGATGCGTGACATCGTTAGTCCCCAGGGAGGCACAAATCAATTCACAAAGTGATACCACTTCACACCCACTCGGGTGGCTATGAGCAAAAAGATGATAGTGAGTGTTGGTAAGAATGTGGAGAAATTAGAGCCTTCGCACATTACTGGTGGGAATATAAAGTGATGCAGTCAGTTTGGAAAACAGTTTGATGGCTGCTCAAAATGTTAACCACAGTCACCATATGCCATGGTCCAAATGTTTGTGTCCCCCCAAATTCATATGCTAATCCCCAAGGTGATGGTAGTGGGAGGGCAGGTCTTTGGGAAGTGATGTAGTCATGAGGGCGGCACACTCATGAATGGGATTAGTGCCCTTAGAAAAGAAGCCCCAGAGAGCTAGCTGGCCACTTCCACCACACGAGGACGTGGCTATAAGAAACCATCCACGAACTAGGAAACCAACCCTCACCAGACACCCAATACACCAGCACCTTGATCTTGGACTTCCCAGCCTCCAGAAGAGTGAGAAATGGATTTTTGTTGTTCATAAGACATCCAGCTTATGGTATTTTGTTATAGCAGCCTGAATAGACTAAGACACCATATGACCTGGCAATTCCAATCTTTGACAGAATGAGAGAATGAAATGGAACGGGGAAAAAAAGGAAAACATATGTCCACCCAAAAACATTCATAGGATTGTTTATAAAAACCAAACAGTGGAAATAGCTCAAATGTCTCCCATCCAAGTGCTCACCAGGCCTGACCCTGCTTAGCTTCCGAGATCAGACAAGATTGGGCACGTTCAGGGTGGTATAGCCACAGACATCTCAAATGCCTATCAAATGATGAATGGACAAGCAAAATATAGCATATACATACAATGGAATATTATTTGATGGTTAAAAGGGAGAACAGAACTCCCCCCATCCGCAAGGATACGTTCCCAGACTGCACCACCAAACCTTACATATACTATGTTTTTTCCTACACGTTCCCATACTTATGATAAATTTTAATTTACAAATTAGGCACAGTAAGAGATTAACAACTAACAATAAAATAGAATAATTATACTGTAATAACAGTTATATGACTGTGGTCGAGTTCTCTCAAAATAACCTATTAAACTGTACCGTGAGTAACAGAAACCACAGACAGCAGAACCAAGGACAAGGGGGCCGCTGTACTAATACAAGCTGCGACACAAATGAACCTTGAAAACATCATCCTTCTGTGAATCACAAAAAGACTTCGAAGTGTATGATTCAATTTATATAAAATTTTCAGAATAGGCCAACCCATAGATACAAAAAGTAGATTAGTGGTTGCCTAGGGCTGGTGTTAGGGAGAAATGGGGAGTGACTGCTAAGAGGTACAGAGTTTCCTTCTGGGGTGATGAAAATGTTCTAAAATTGGTTGTGGTGATGGTTGCACAATCCTGCGAATATATTAAAAACTGAATTTTATATTTTAAAAGGGTGAATTATCTGGTATGTGAATCATATCTCAACTATTAAAAAGGAATGAAGTTCTGATATGTGCTGTGACATCAATGAACCCTGAAAATATTATGCTAAGGAGCCAGTCACGAAAGACTACATATTGCATTATTCCATTGATATGAAATGTTCAGAATGGGTAAATCCATGGAGACAGAAAGTGGATCAGTGGTTGCCGGGGGTGAGCGTGGAGGGTTTGATGGGAAGTGATGGGGTGACTGCCACATGGTTCAGGGATCCTTTCTGGGGCGATCGAAATGTTCTAGAATTGACAGTGGTGGTGGCTGTACAACTCTGTGACTACACTAAAAGCCAAGGAATTGTATATTTTAAATGGTTAGAGTGTGTGCTATGTAAATTATATCTCAATAAAGCTGTTTTTAAAAAAAAATGGGCACATGACCCAGGCAGAACAATGAACTCTAATCCCAGGACTTCTGCTGGAACCACGCGGAAGGAGCGGCTCTTCCTGCCGGGGTGCTGTGAGGCTGCCAGCCTGGCCTGCAGGGGCTCGTCCTGAAGAAAGCCTGAGAATGAAGCCAGCGCGGAGGAAAGTGAAGCAGAGAGGAAGGGAGGGAGGGAAAGACCGAGTTCTGGAGAAATCCTACCATCCCTGCTCTTTTCTCATAAATCGAGCTCGTCTCCTGCCTTTGCCTGTCAGGGAGGATTTCTGCTCAGCTCCTTGGTGAAATTTTGATTCTTCCTGGGCATCCTCCAATCACCGTTCCGGTCACAGAGCCTCCGTTCCTGGGCTGCCCATCCCGAGCCCCACCTGGCCCCCACACCCCAACCTGCCGAGGCAGGGGCTTATCTCAGCAGTCGCTCCTCCTTCCCGCGGCAGCCACACAGCCAAAGACGCTTCCCCACCTGGGCTGCACCTGGAGCAGAGCTCGGTAACTCAGCTGCTTAAAAATAAACACGGGTTGTGTTATTTCCACCAAGTTCCTCCCACCCTATTAATTATTTATCCAGCACCTGCTTCACAAAAAGGGATTTGGCAGGGAAGGAACAGGGAGAAGAGCCCGGAAGGAGTGAGGCGGCTCAGAGCCGCAGTGGTGGGTGGCGACACAGCAGGGCAGAGCGACGGGGCGGGGGTGCGGCGGCAGCAAGGGAGACCCGGATCGGGAGTGGGGGTGCGGCAGAGCCCTCTCCGTGGCTGCGGTGACACCCGTCAGCACTCGTCAGAGCGATGTTGTCGAATTCGTGGCACTGGATGCACAGGACTAGAAAGAAGAACACTCGTATTTAAGCGCGGTTATCGGAACTACAGCGCAGCAAGCGCGTGCTTCCTTGCCGGTGCATTAAATAACAAGGTCTAGTGACGGGTCTGAGCGCTGCTGCAATTTCAAAGTAGTGACCTTTAACGATATTTGGAGACATCTGCAGCAACTGTACTGTGATACAAAAACACATACGTGCGGTTGGTTTCCACTGGCGGCAAAGTCACAGATACCAGCACTATCATTGTGGCGTGTTGCCTAAGTTCACATTTGAAGTTCTTGTGTCAGGTGAGGGGTAGTGAGAATGCAAGCATAATTCCTCTTCGCCGGTCACCTGAATTTCATCCTCGGACCCCAGGATGAGAAGTCCCAGGCTAGAAGGTCAGCCTCAGGTTCCCTACCTGCAAATACCAGGGACGGGAACGGTGCGTGCCCTGCCCACTCTGAGGACGTGATGAGAGTCAGGAGCCAGGGGCATGGCATTAAAAGGGCATTTTCATCAGGAAATCCCAAAAGCTACCTCGGCCTAGCAACCACCACCACGAGCAGTTCCTGAGCAACCCCTGTGGGCCAGACCACGATCTAAGCCTGTCCCCTACATCACCTCGCTTCATTCTCACGGCAAACTCAGGAGGGAGATGCCATCATCCTGACACCTGAGGCCACCACGGCACAGCGAGGTGACATGCTGGTCTACACGGGCGTCAGGAGCCAAACCCAAGTACACTGACCCCAGAGCCCTCCTCTGCTGCCTCTTAGCGCCACTGTTTGGTGGTCCCAAGGGAGGTAAACGCCCGGAGGAAGCCAAGAGAAGCTGAGCCAGACTTTATTTTGAGCCGGAGCCTCAGTTCCAAACCTCGCACATCTGTATGGATCACGTCGTCACCTGCCGGGCTCAGAGGCAGTCCCAAGCCTGGACACAAAGCAGAACCTAAGTTTTCACCAAGAACTAGAATTTCTCCATTTCCATGACAGGAAAAGCCATATGGGTCACAAAGAGAGGGAGCGTATGACCCCGTATCTAGTGCGCAGCTGGCCAGGTCTGACACCCCCTGCTGCCGGCTCTGCCTGGACACTCTGCCCTGTTGCGTCCTGGCTGACTACGGCCCATCTCCATGTGTCAGCGTACAGGTCCCCACCGGGACCCTCGACTAAATAGGGTCCTCTCTGTCACCGGTCCCTGCACCATCCCTACACACAAACTTGGCTCCACTGGAAAGTATCTTTATCTATGGGTTTGCTTGTCGAATGCCTGCCTCGGCTAGGCTGCGAGTTCCACGAGGGCAGGGAACACATCTATTTTTTCACCCCTGTCTTAAACACAACTGTTGAGCGAATCTGAATGAAGAGCACACAGGAAGAGAAGGAAGCAGCCAGGGCTTGAGCCCTGCCTGCTTCTAGAAACTTCCAGTTTTAGTCTGGGAGGGCGAGACAAGACACAGGCACATCCCGATGTGCCAACATAACACGTGACTGCCCACAGCAGGTGTGGCTCAAAGCCTGAAAGTCTGACAGCTGAGCCATCTTCTTCCCTAGAGGGGAGCAAGGTGAGATGGGCAGGACGGAAACAGGGAAGAGCCTGGTGGAACCAGATGGTGACCATAAAAATGACAGGGAAGGGTCTTCTCAAACTGTCACGTGTGCACAACTCATCTGGGGCCAGTCAAACTGTGCATTCTGATTCAGGAGGTCTGGGTGGGGCCTGAGATTCCACGTGTCTAACAAGCTCTCGGGTGAGGCCGATGTCACTGGCCCACAGAGCACACTCTAAGTATCGAGGTCTTCAGAAAGAACAGGTAGGAGGTAGAATTCCAAAACCATTCTTTGAGGTACTTTTTTATATCACTCTGCTCAAGCCACGTGTTGGCTGGAAAGCCTGGCACCAACTCATGAACACATCTGCCACCATGTTCCTGGTTCCGCCGCGTAATGGCACGAGGTTGAGAGCAACGTGCCTGCGGAGGTTGCAGCAGAGAAGCGGAAGTCCCAGTCCCGGCTTTCTGAGCATCTCCGCACCTCGCCGCGTAACCTGGAGCAAGTTACTTGCTCCCTCTGGGTGGTCCCCAGTCACCAGCCTACAGACGGGCTCCGTCAGCATTACCCGAGGGCCTTTCAAAAACGCAGACTGCAGGGTTCCCCCCCCAGAGATTCTGATTCACTAGGTGTGGAGTGTGGCCTGATCATCTGACTTTGGTAAAACCCCACTGATCCGGGCACGCGTCCAGAGTGGACACCATCAGAGGAATGCAAATGGCGGTGGAACTGTCCTTGGTGCTGACCAGTGGTGAGTGACGTGGCCTAAATACAGACTGAGCGAGGATCCTTGGGCGGCAATAATTTACCACTTTGTTTGAGAATCTGGGAAAGATGCAGCCGTCTTTTACCCCGCTTGGGTGCCGGCATTCCCAGCACACTCATCGGCTGCCTGGAGCACAGAAGTGCAGCCTACCACACCAGAAAAGAGAAAACAGTCGTGTTCAATTATTTCCAAAATCAATGCATTTGAGGCATCTGCAAGAGTCTCCAAAGCAGTGGGAAAGGGATGATCTACAGCTCTCCAGACCTGTCTGGACACAATGGTATCACTGAGGGAAATGCTCCACATAGCAAAACCATTTTTCATTTGCTGCTCCAGTTTGAAGAATGCCTGTGTGAAACTTGCGTTCGTGCTTTCTTCTGGGATTTCCCACGGTAGGAGGGGGCAACGAACACATGGTGAGGGGAGAAGATAAAAGGTGGAAATGAGAATTAAGCAGAATGCCAGATCTGCCTGGCTGGCTCATCTTTCTAGCTTCCCAAAAAGATTTACGTGCCTGTCCAAAACCACCTATGGCTTCATTACCTGGCATGCAAAGCAAGCCACTGCTGACATCGAGTAGCAGAAGGTCAAGTCCAAATGACAGTTTACTGCTAGCTTCTGAAACCCCACCACCTCTCTACTTGCACCCTTGTCTGCCAAGGGGAGCTAAATAATTTCACTCTGGTTAGCATCTGTGGGCAAAGGCATTTTTTAAAATAAATTTGTAAGTAAAAATTCTATGTTCAGTTTATAACTTAAACCTCCTATGGCCTGGGTCACCTTTCTGAGGACAGATCTAGAGTTAAATCTCTTTGTAACTGTTTTATATTATTTAGAGATTATTAGAAGTTACCTCTACTTTGTTAATATGTACATTATCTGCTCTCCCTCCCACCCCCACGTTGTAAGCCTATGTAAACGGGGCCCTACTCTGTTTAATTCTCTGCTGTATTTTCAGTGGCTGACACGCAGCAGGTGCTGAAGAAAGATTTGTTAAACAGATGAATAGAGATGTTCCTCTTGATACGTTTGTAGCCTCTGTGCATTTACTAGGCCAGTCTCTCCTGCTACTGGTCATTGTGCACACTGCTTCCCAAGTGAGTATTTTTTTTTTAAATGCAAAAACCATTTTTTAAAACCATGCCACCTTTTTTTTTGTTTTGTTTTTTGCTTTCAGGATACAAGTTCAAACTCCTTAGCTAAGCATGCAAGGCAACTGGCCCTGCCTGGCTCTTCTGCCTCACCTGCTAATGCACACGCACGTGTACCTGCTGCTGGTGGCACATGCCATTTGCTCAGCAGCCATCGTGGGCCTGAGGAGGTCCATGAACTCCACTTTCGGAAGTGCCATTTCCTCTGCCTGGAGTTCTCCCACCTCACGCAACAGCTGAATCCTGCTTGTCCCTCGAGACTAAATTCCAGTAGCACCTCTGTTCTGAAGCTTCCCTGACTTCCCTCTTTCCCTTCTACCCCTGAGCTGGCTCCCTTGTTTTGCCTACTCACTACCCATGTCCTTTTCTTCTGATGACAGTTGCTTTCCTTGGGGAAGCAACCTTTTCCCACTCTCGGTCCATGGGATTTGGACAGGATTTACTCACTCACTCCCTTACCCAGGGATGAGTACATGACCTGGCCAAACACAGCTGCTGTGACTGGCCCTGGGACAGGCACAGAACTCAGCTGGGCCAATGAGTGTCAGCACTGAGACCGAAACTACTAGGAAACAACTTGCTCTTTCTGCCTGAGTTGCTCAGCTGATATAGTGAAAGCCTAGAGGTTGGGGACCTTCTTTGCTGTGAGAGGGGAGCCTGCCTGAGAAAGAAGCCAACCCAGAAAATGCAGGCAGAGAAAGAAATGGGCACATCAACAACATGCAAGAGTCTCAGCATACGAGAAAGAGACTGGCCAAGATACAGATGTCTAGTGATATCACTGAGCTCCTGGATCCAGCCATTCCTGAAGTCATTCCTAAGCCTCTCAGTTACGCAAGCCAATAAATTCTTTTTAAATTAAAAAATAGTTTAATTTTGGTTTTGTCACATGCAGTGACCCCACCACCATCATCATCACCACCACTACCATCACCATCATCAACATATCACCACCATCATTCACCGTCACCACCACCACCACCACCATGAAACACAAGCCATGTCTCAGGCAGAATGTGGCCTGTGGGCTGCCAGCTGACCACCTCTGCACTGGGCCTTTGTCCATGTACTGTTTTAGCACCCTCACACTGGAGAGCACAGTTGCCTATGAGAGTCTGACCTTCCGCAAGCCCCCATCCGCCTGGTCGGGCTCCGTGTCCCCATGTCCATTAATCCCCTCTCACAAGTCCTTAAGGGCTCTGTATCCCCTCAAACCTCGCCAGCACCTGCTGCAGATGTTCTGCCAATGCCCTGTCACGGGTCTCCCTGCTGCACTGATGCCACCCAGCCGTCCTCCACAGGCAGTGACATCTTCAAACTACCAATCGGACCTTGTCACTCTCCTGCTTAAAATAATTCACTGGTTCCTCCCCGCCAGCACAGACAGACACGCCATGTTTAGACAAATAAATAACTGCATTTATGAAACATGCTAATGCCATAAAGGGAAAAACAAGAGGCCAAGAAAGCACAGGATGGAGGGAGCTGACTTGTCCTGGACAGCTGGGAGAGGATTCTCTGAGGAGGCAGAATTCAAGTTGAGACTTGACAGAGGAGAAAGATGTGGCCGCAGGAAGGGCAAGGGACGGAGTGTTCTAGAAGGAACTATATGTGCAAAGGTCCTGAGGCAAGACAGAGCTTGAGGGGTGCAGATTCAGGAGGGAGACCCGTGCTGTCACATGAAGTGAGGCGGGGATGCTAACTCCTCAGCCACCAGGATGCCGAGAGGATTAAATGAGAACATGCAGGTGAAGTCCTGGCACCACGCCTGGCGCGTAGTTAGCACGCAACGACGGCCACTTTTCTTGTTAACATGGTTCCTCTGAGGTGAAGAGGGGCTTGTTTACTTCCTGCTGGTAGGAATAGGGCTGCCCAGGTCACCAGGGAGAGCTAAAAGCAAGTATCGAAGTCTCCTTTGTGACACAGAACAGTTCCATTTTCACCAACTTATGAGGATCAGGCACTTAACTCAAAAAAGCTTCAAAACTCATTACGAAAAGAACTTCACTTTCCCTCAGGAGGCAGAAGAGCCGAGGAATTGAATGATGAGAAAGTTCCGAGGGGGCGGCAAGGCTCAATGTGGGTGCGAAGAGGCAGAGGAGACCGGCTCTCTCCAGAGCAGGTAAAACCACGCTCTGCACTTCCAGCACACTGGAAACTTGCTGGACCCCACTTCGGAGAGGGGAGCTGTGGAGCGGGGTTTACTCTGGGGCCATGCTACCATCAGGGTCCCGATGCTCCTTCAAGAGCCACGAATCCAGCCTCTCCTGATGCGGGACGGAGTCTCTCAGTGTGTGGTGTCTGACGGGAAGGTGCTGCTCCCCCAGAAAACCAGTCCGGCGAGGAAAACATGTAAGCAAGCGCGTACACTGAAACCTCAGGGGCTGGGGGGCAGGCACACAGGAGGCTCACGGGGGAGACGGACGTAGTGGGTTCTAGTGTGAATGCAGCCAGAGCTGCCACGTCAACAAGGGGTCAGGAGTTCTGTCTTCATAAAGAAATGCAAAGACAAAGAGTAACGTCCAGAAAAACATGCAAAGATCCTAGATACCAGTAAGATAAATACACCAGGAGAAAAATGACCAAAGGATGCACAGAGGCAAGAAAGGAAGGAGGAAATTTGAATGACTAAAAGTCGCTAATAGATCATCCACCTTATCAGCAACTGGGGAAATGTGAATCAAAAGCACAATGAGATACCATTTTTCGCCCATCATGTTGGTAAAATAGAAATAAATTTTAAGTCAAACAATGCCGAGTATAGTTGAGAATGGGGAACAATGGGAATTCTCCGCCTGATTGGAAGTGAACAATTGGTGCCACCGATTGGAAAGCGATTTGGGAGGAGCTAGGCAAGTGGAAGACACACATGCCCTGTGAGCCGGCAGCCTGTTCACGGGCACACGGCCACGAGCAACCGAGTCTCAGACACGTCCACACAGCGATGTGTATGAGGACGCTCGCCGCAACAACATGTGAATAGGGATAGCTGCAAACAACCTAAATGCCCACAAATGGGAGAATAAATAAACACAACGCCGAATAGTCCTACAACAAAGTGCAGCAGTTAAGGGTAACGAATCAGAATGCCGAGCATCTAAATGAGTAAATCACAAAAATGTAACACTGGTGAAGAACACAAGTTGTGGAAGGACACAGAAAGAAGGACATCATTCATGCGAAGCAGTAAAAAGAAAACGCCCTCATAATCATATGTACTGAAGTATAAAACCGTGGACAGGAAGGATGCGGGACAACTCCACAGAGTAGCGCCCTCTGGGAGGACGGTACCAAGAAGCTTCGGCTGTATTTGTGATGTTTCGTTTCTCTATATGTTAACGTTATCACATTTGGACGGAGGTCCACGTGCGTTCACTACATCTTCCTGTGCATTCTGGAGCACACTGGAAACATTCTGTCAAAATTTTGCAGGAGCTTAGAAGCAAATAGGACAAAACGGTGAACAGCTATTAATTTTATGGGGTGGGAACATAGGTGCTTGTTATCTTATTCCTTGCATTCTTTGTCCCTTCCTTTAAGAAACTGTCACTGAGAAACTCTTCAGCAGTATCTACCAATGTGGAATACGGACTAGTAATTCTATTCCTGAGTACAGACCCCCACAGATCAGGGCTTATGTCCAGAACACATGCAAGAACATTAATCACAATACTATTTGTAACAGAACTGAACTAGAAGCCACCCAAATATACACCAACAGTAAAAGATAAATAAATCGTGGTGTTTTCATATAATGGAATACTAACAGCAACGAAGACAAGCCAACTGCCACCTACAACAACAGGCGTGAATCTCACAGACGTGATGGTGAAAGATGCCAGATACGAAGGGGTGCGTGCCGTGTGATTTCCTGTATGTAAAGCTCTAAAACAGGCAAAGTACTCTATCGTATTAGAAATCAGGACAGTGGCCCCAGTATGGGGAAGGCATGATGGGAAAAGGCTTTTGTAGCTCTGCTAATGGTCTATTTCTTGGTCAAGAGCTGTTCGCATAAGCATATTCAGTTGGTGAAAATCTACCAAACTGTACCCTAATATTGGAGGTATGTTATACCTCAACATAAAAACAAAAAAGAAATCCCCCAAAACTCACCACCATAACAACAAGAATAGAAACAAAGGGGAGGAAGAGGAGAGAAGGGAAGAAGAATGCAGACGCATATGTCCCGGTTACCACAAATTACAAAAGAAAGGAAACCCAGTCAGTGGGGCTTCCCTGTAGAGCTGTGTTTTTAAGCTGGCATTTGAAGCCTCAGGACGCGCCAGGTGCCGTGTTAAACAGCTAACTTGCGTTACCTTGTTCGCTCTTCACAAGAGCCCGTGCTGGACACTCACCCCCGTGTGACAGCCGAGTGTCGCAGAGGCTCACGCAGCCAGTGTGCGCCCCGGCAGGCTCTGAATGGGCACCGAGACCCCACGGCCCGAACCCGGCCTCTGCATCACACGGTTTCCAAATACACACGTGGCCCGTGATGCTGCAGAGAAGGGCAGGAGAAAGGCAGCCGCCTCCTCTAGGCATGGGGTTCTGAACCCCAGGAAGGTGGTGTCAGGAAGTGACCAAAATGGCAGCAACTCGAGAGACTGAAATGTTTTTTTGAGCGTACCAAAGATGAAGCAAGATTGTGATACACAGTTCTCCAATATTAATGGGAGTACTGAAGGGAAAGGTAGCAATTATTCTCAATTATTCAACAAGAGAATAAGAGCTGAGAAGTACCCTTCTAAGTTGTGATTTTAATCAGTTGCCCAAAAATGTGAGGAAGAAAAGCAGATGGAACATGGGCTAAGTATATTCAGAGGCCTTTAGAGCCGGAAAGAAAGATTAAATAATGACATACAAGTAACCTAACAGCCCCAGAAATATTTTGGCCAATGTTTAATGCCCAGCAGAGAGTCAAGTGTCTTGCAATTCATGTCAATTACAAAACCAGTGGGTTCGTCCCAGAAAGAGAGCCCTCAAACCCAGCCTGGCACGAGGGAAGCAGAGGGGCTGGCTGGTTGGTTAACAGGGAAGGCCAGACCCCGCGTGTGTCCAACGAATCCTCTCTGTCACCAAGAACGGTGAAGGCAAAGTCCCTGTAGAACCTCCTGCAAATATTACTCGGCCAGTACCCAGTGAGCAGGTCCGACGGCACCATGTGAGAACTGAGCGTGTACGAACGATAATCAGTGGAAGTCAGGGAGAGGACCGAGGAGAAAGGAAATTGAAAACCAAACAGAATGGGTGCCCCACACCAGTTTCCACACAGCTTCAGCTCATCAACCTCGTCTGACTGCGCACCTACTACGCGCCTGGCACTGCGGCAGACCCTGAGGCGACACAGACTCGGTAAGGCCAGGCGCTGCCCTCTACCCCCACAGCGCAACGTTGGGGCTGGGCGTCGGAGCACTGCAGTGAGACCATGCAACGTGGTGGAGCGCAAGAAAGGAACCCAGAGGACGGACGGCTCACGTCCTGGGGCCAGGGAAGGCTTCCTGGAGGAGATGTGAAGGCCGCTGTGCAGGGTGAGACCTGCCAGGTCTGTGCCCCGAGGCCACCAAGGGGATGCTCTTGCATTCGGCCTCTCCACGCGCTGCGCATAGAAGGTTTGTAGGACGGAGACAGGACGGCAAATACACTTTCGGTTGCTGGCTCTGGACTCTTGGTTTATAAATGACCTTAATTTTTTTATTGGATTTTAATCTGACATGATAGAAAAGTCCTCCCAAGAAAGCCCCGCTTATTAAATCCATACACCTGTACACATTCCAGTCTGAGGCTCGTCAATGTCTCTCTCTTAAGATGATTTTTCCTGGCAAGATGACTTCAGCAACTGTTCTCCTGGAAAATATCTTAAGAGGCTTTTACTGCATTAAAGAGAAACACAAACGTGTGATGTATAATGAGCCCAATTCCTCTCTTCCACTCGATCGAAACATTAAGTACCAGGACTATTTAGACAGTGGCTGGCGGAGCGTCAAATGAGACACAAGCTGAGTTTATGGCTTCACTTGTTTGGAGCTGCTTTTCTCTCCCAAATTTCCCTCTGGAAAACGTGCAGGGCTGGGGGATGGCGTCTGAGCTCCCTGAGTCTCCGTGGCGAGCAGGTGGGGGTGGTTCACGGCCATCTGGATTGTCGGGATGTGAGGGACTTTCTAGCGGGATCCCCCTGAGATCGTGCAGCTCCGCACAGAAACCTGCGGTCACTGACTTTCTGCACCACCAGCTCCCAGATCTGGGCCTGGATTTGCAGAGCTTCCCGACTAGGAGGCAGGGCAGTGTGGTGGCAACAGCAGAGTGTGGCTTGGTCCCTGGCTTTGGCACTTACAAGCTATGGGACCTCAGGCAGCAAGCTTATTGCCCCTTGGTTCCTTGTCGGTAAGACAAGAAAGGCACGATGAGAAGGTGAACAGAAATTCCCCGAGTGCATGACGAGCCTGGCATAGGATGGCTGCGGTTACTCCACACAGAAGCGCAGGGTGCGAGGGTTCTAGAGGGACCAGCTACGTCGGGCTCAGAGTCCCAGCATCGCTGTGATGAGAATGCGCTTAGGCATCTGCTGGCTCCATCTCCCCACCAGCCCCTGCACCCCTTTATTTAGCAAACCAGGTCACAGCACTTACCGTGTGCCAGACGGTGCTCTAAGCACCTCACAAATGTTACCGCCTTCAGTCCTAATAAAAACAACACCAGAAGTGCTGTGACTATTCCTGGTATACAGAAGGGGAAACTGGCACAGAGAGGTCAAATAACATGCCCAAGGCCACACCGCTAATAAAGCTGTGGGAATCTTCTTTTCTTTCTTTTCCTTGACTCTCGGTGTCTGTTACAGCCCCTTACTTACAGAGCTGGCAAAGTCCTGTTGAACCAATAAATGTATAACTGAATAAATCAATGAGCGACTACCTCCCAATGTGTTTAGGATTACCAGGAAAGTTGACATAAACCTGCGGGTGAACCATGAGGGCAGCACCCCCAGCTCTACCAATGGCCCCTGGTGTGAGTGGGGTGGTGGGTGCGGGGGGCACAGAGGCAACCGAGTCTGGCTTCTCCCGTGCCCTGCTCGCCACAGCACCGGGGAGGAGGGACTGACTTGGGGAGTTCATGTAAACATCCACCACCCAGGTGATGGCTGACTAACCGATGCCCCTCCGGGTGCTCTGAGAGGCCGAACTCGCAGAGGCTGGGGACTCCGCAGACCATCCGCCTGGACCCAAGTGTCCGCCTGGAAGTTGCCAAGTGAGATGGCCTCGGACAAGTCACTTTACCTCCCCATGTCTCTGCTTCCTCATTTGTGAAGTCGGATAATAATTAAGAGTTCTCTCCTCCAGGCAAAGAAAGAGAGGAGTGCAGTACGTGGAATAATGCACCCCACTAAGATGTCCATACTCCAATCTCCAGAACCTGTAAATATGCTACCTTCCATGGCAAAGGGGCTTTGCAGAGGGAGTTAAATGAAGGACCTTGAGATGCGGATTGCCCTGAGTAATCCGGGTGGCCCAATCTAATCACACTCCTGAAAAGCAGAGAACCGTCCTCTGCTGTGGGGAGAGGAAGACGTGGCAACAGAAGAATCGTCAGAGAGGGGCAACGTGGAGGGCGGAGGAAGGAGCCACGAGCCAAGGAGTGCCGGCAGCCTCTAGGAGCCGGGAGAGGCCAGGAAACGGATTCTCCCCAGAGCCTCCAGAAGGAAGAGCAGCCCCACTGACTCCATGATTTCAACCCGCTGAGACCCACGTGGAACTTCTGACCTGAACTGTAAGACAACCAATGTGTATTGTTTTAAGCACTAGGTTTGTGGCCATTTGTTACGGCAGCCACAGGAAACCGACCCAGGACGTACAGAAGGAAAAGATGCCCTGACCTGATGTGCTTGCCCCCCGCTCCCTCTTGGAGACTCAGGCCGGGGAGCCCTGCTGGCCCCTGCAGGAAGCGGCTCTGATTCTCCCTCCTCAGTCTCCGGATAGTACCGGGTTCCCTCCTCCAGCTCACACGGCTCCTCTGTGGGGACTGACGGACCCGTCATTCTCCCCATGAGACTGCCAACCTCTTGAGGACAGAGACTGCACCTTAATTCACCTTTGTCTCTCCTACGCCCAGCACGACAGCCCTGCACTCTGGACACCCTCACCTGACAGAAGAGTTCACTGGCCTCGGCATCCTGCTGGAGGTCCACTCACTCCCACCTCTGCGCCCGCCGTCCCCCAGGGCTGCGCTCAAACGGCAGCTGCCAAGGAGCCGCGGAGGAGCTTCCCACGGCGCGGCGAGCGCCAGCCGGCGCCCCCACCACACGCTGGTGCAAGCGTTTTTAACGAGGATGTTAATGCGTAATTTCTCCAGCAACTTGAATTATCTGCGGCTCCAGGGAAAGCGATTTCCTTGCCTTAATGCCAAATGAACTTTCAGAGATCGAATCTATTATTCTAAGAAGGAATTGACAGTCTCTCAATTCCTTGGGCAATAATGTGGACTTTAAAACACCGCCACAAACGCGTCCGTTACCTAAGCCCTCACGCGGGCGATCCGCCTGGACAGGGAGCTCGCCAGTCGGCTGCCTCGGACCATCAGAGCGCCGGCTTTCCTGCCTCCCAAACCCTGCCTGGCTTCCCGCCCGCTCCGCAAAAAATACTCAGCCAAGAGCAGACTGAGAACAACCTCCCGAGTCACCTTGAAAGTTTTTCTGCTCACTTTTGGAATTCAGATTTTTTGAATTTGTGCCGAGACCCAGCAAAGTGAAGAAGAAAATAAAAGGGAAACTCTCCATTTAATTTCTGTTCGTTTATTCATTAATTGGGGCCCTGCGTATCTCGGAGTGTCAGATGCTATTCTAGCAGCTCGGGGCCGAGCAGTGAGCAGAAGCAGACCCGGGCCCTGGTTCCCGTGTTTCCATGCCGGGGCAGAGAGACAGGTGATACTTAAGGACACGAGAAAGTCATTTCGATGAACACTATGTGCTGGGGAAAAAAAGAAGAAGAACGAGATGGACAGTGGACCGAAGGCAATATGAATGGGGCCGGGAGAGGCCTCTCTCCGAGGAGGGCAAGTCTGACCTGAGATCTGATGAATCAGAATGGCCCTCTGTGCAGAGATCTGGGGATGGTCCTTCAGGGCCCAGCGGGCAGCACATGCAAAGGCCCTGAGGTGAGAACTGTGGATGTCTGAGGACAGCAGAGTGGCTGGGTGGAGAGGGAGGGAGTGGGCACGAGATGAGGGAGGGGAGGGAGGCGGGGGGCGTATCAGGGACACCCCACAGGCCACAGTAAGGAATCCTCATCGCAAGTGCCAGGGTGCCACCAGAGGGTTTTAATGTACAGTGACACAATCTGCTTTCTGCGGTACAAACCTCACTCTGGCTACAGTGTGGAAAAAGGACCGTGGAAAGGCAAGAGAGGAGAAGGGCAGCCACGCAGGTGCCCACACCAGAGACGACAGTGGCTTGGGTTAGAGTAACCCAAGCTGGGACTCGAGGAAGCAGGTGAACTGTGATTATCTTTTGGAAGTAGAGCCCATAGGCCTTGCGTGCCGGCTGTGGATTGGTGGCACTATGTTCCCTTATTATCTCGGTCCTGCTCAAAAATGTCATTCAACAGAAGTGCTACCCCAGGGAGGGCTGTTAGAGCTGGTCACTAACATTCTGGTTCTCCTCCTGGGCACATGGCAGGAGTAGACTCCTTTGCTCCTGTGGCGCTAGGCATGGCCGCGTAACTAGCTCTGGCCAATGAAACAGGAGTGCATTGTCGCCCGTCACTCCCAGAGGAAGCTCTAGGAGCCACTGCCTGACCGGCCTCTCCTCCCTGCTCCTGATGCTGCCATCATGACAACATGCATGGGAGGGAGCATCCAGCAGCCTGGACCCCAACACTGAGATGAGCAGAGCCCCAGCCGACTCACGATGCACACAGAACGTGAGCCAAAAACACACCTTTGTTGGTTTACATCACCAAGATCTTGGATTCTTACCTCAACTAACCAAGCCTATCCTGACTGATAAGAGCTCCACGCCTGTGATATTTAAAAGTTAATGGGTAACTTTAATACATGTCTATCGTGGGTGGACTCGGCTACACAGGAACAAACTTCATGGAGTGGTGGACTGACGTTTGGGCCACTATCTTACCATGATTTGGGCTTGATGTGGGACATGAAGGCGTGGACACCCCCAGGGAGTGAATTTACAATTACACACATGTGGCATATACAGGCAACAAATCCTTTGTGAAGATAAATGCTGGGCCCACAAACTAAAATATGCTAACTTTATCGATTACAAAAGGTTCAAATTGGGGTTAAGGGCACATTTCAATTCTAAAACTGTCAATCACCAATGATGGCCTTGTGGGGGAAATACATAGAAATTCAAGCTACAAAGATACTCCTTTGACAAATGAGACAAAGCTAAACTGTGTTTAATATTTCCTTGGATAATGTCCATGCCTATGGATTCTGGAGTGAGTCATTTAACAGGTCCCAGGCTTAGAGTAACAAGGTATGCAAAATTGGACCAACCTAAAGATGTCTCATCTGGATGCATGCCTTAATGGTCCTAGTGGACAAATGAGTCAATCCTGAAGTGACCCGATCAAAGAAAAGATTCTGACGTGGTTGATTCTTCTGGGCCAATTTAGAACCAAAGCTCTCTAGACATTTTGCCCTCAGGATATCAAAGTAAGTATCTTGAGCTATTAGAACCAGCAGGGGCCAGGGAAAGCCCGGCCTATAACCGCGTTCATCAGTGGCCTCTGCTAGGTGTTGAAGGTCCTGCGTCTTGACCCAATCCTCCCTTGAAAACCAGAAGAACTGCTCAGATCCGTCCTGGGCAGCAGCCCAAGTGGACTTCAGGGAAGCGGGTATGTCTTAGTTACCCAAACACAGAGGAGAGGAAGGAATCAAAGTACACTCGTGGCTCTACTGGCTGATTAAAAGTTAAAGGGTAGCACAGGCTAGAAACGGAGCCGTGGCCCCAAGACGGCTCACAAGCTGTCAGATTCCTCAGCAACAGAGGAAATTGTCAGATCTACCCTGACCACAGGAATCAGAACCATGAATTGGCTAAGAACCAATCGGTGTGCTCATACAAGCTAGTCATCACCAGCCAAGCCCGCCAAGATGGTACCTTTCATTCTCACTTATTTGCACATAGGGTTAAGGGAGAGGGTAAGAGAAGAACATCACTCTACTGACACAGACTTCACAGGGAAAAGTACGCTGCCCTTGCGAGTCAGTCCCAGGACTCACAGGGATGGACCTCCTCCAGCCTGAGGATGAGGGTGGACAGCAGAAGCAGGGCCATGGGTGACCCGCTGAAAGGGTAGACCCACTCACAGTCCCTGCTCCCAGCACAGGAGAGGCCCAGGACTGCCTCAGGCTCTCCTGCATGACTCAGCTGCAGAAAAACCCTCCTCCTCCTCAGGCCTGAGCTTTGTCTCACTAAACTTGACGCTCAATGCCAATGTTCTCAGGATTGGTGTTGTTCTTGGTAGATTTGTTTTGCCTTAGACAAGTTTTGCATAACTATGGGGCTTGAGGAGGTACGGGTGGGAAGGGAGTTGCTGCAGCTGCAGAGAGCGCGTTTAGTAATGTGAGATGTGTGGTAGCTGAACATGCCCTCGCAGATGCCTAAACCCTAATCCCCACAACCCCACGTGACAAAAGGGACTTAGCAGATACGATTAGGTCCAGATCTTGAGATGGGGGGATCATCTTCGATGATTCCGGTGGGCTCAATGTGATCATAAGAGAATTCTAAGAGGAAGAGGGTCGGAATCAGAGACAGAAGCAGAGGTCAGAGTGATGGGACTACTCTCTTTGAAGACAGAAGAGGGCCACAAGCCAGGAATGTAGGTGGCCCCTAGAGTATGGAAAAGGCAAGGAATGAATTCTCTCCTGGGGTTCCAGGTGGAACCAGCCCTGCTGACACCTGGATTTTAGCCCTGTGAGACTGATGTGGGACTTCAGACCTCCAGAACTGTAAGATAATAAATTTGAGTTGTTTTAGGTCCCTACATTTGTGGTGATTTGCTGTAGCAGCAACAGGACACTCACATAGTAAGTCCTTACTTAACATTGTTGGTAGGTTCTTGGAAACTGCAACTTTAAATGAAATGACGTACTGTATGCTGCAGGAAATTCTCATTAACTCTTGTTTCTATCAATTAGCCTTAAGTAAAATTGGTTTTATTAGACAGTACTTCATTTCACTTAAAGTCACAGTTACCAAGAATCTATGGATGACATTAAATAAGGATCTACTGTGCACAAGACACTTCACCATTCAAATTCCCTCGGTTTTGCCTTGTGCTAGCAGAGCTTCCCCTTAGAGGAAGTCGGCAGACAGGCCAAGTTCCCTGGAGAAGGTGTCACGGAAGAGCCAGTCAGGGTAACGCTTTTTGCAAATGAGAGTATCTTACAATGGCGATGCACTGGTCAGGCAGAATTTTGTTTTATGGCACTTTAAGACGTTCTGGAAGGGTCCTGAGGTTTGTATGATCCCACAAACCCATTAGATTAAATCAGTACACAGTTTTCCCCTTCTTTTCTAAAGAATTATGGTGCTCCTTGTTATGAACAAGTGTAGAATTTCTAAGTCTTCCATGTATATGGCTTCAACTCTACTTTTCTTCAACAGAAAAATGAAGGACAGATTTATTCTGGGCCTTAGATAAACCTACATTATGACTGTTTAAAATGAAAATCCAGCAGACCTTGCTGTGCTCAGATTTCAATCTGATTTAAACAGAAATCCATGCACGTGTAAACACAACCACCAGTAACAGCGGTTTTCCCTGTGGAATTCCCAAGTGCTGGGAGAGCGTTATAGAAACTCCTGTTCTGTTTTTTTACGATAAAGGTCAAAGGAAGTCCTAGCGAGGTGCCTCTTGAAGAGAGAAACTGGGGAATTCGCCCCATGTGGAATCTGCCACGTGGCTTTGCCAACAGGCTGGCGCAGTGGTTCTCACGCTTCTTCCCGCACCAGCATCACCCTGAGAGCGTGTCAAACCCCGACTGCCGGGTCTCAGCCCCGGAGCTGCAAGGCAGTCAGTCCAGGGTGAGCCCAAGAACGTGGGTTTCTGCCCAGCTCCCAGCAGCTGCTGCTGGCCGGGGCCACGCTTCGACCACAGTGGAGGGACCACTCTCAGTACGAAGCCCAATCTCTCGCACACCTGAGAAGGGCCGTGACTCTACCTCCTCCGGCTGAACTGTCCCTGCCAAGCTGGTGACCACGCTCTGAAATCGGTGATGCACTTCCGCCCGCTCCTCCTTGATTTTAAGCCGGGGTTTCTCCAGCCCGGCTCCACACTGGAATCACCGAGAGACATTAAACCCCTCCACGCCCGGCCTCAGTCTAGATCGGCTGGATCAGAAAGGCGGTGTGTGAGGCGGGGCATGGGCGGTCCTCGGTGGTTTGTAAAGCTCCCCAGGTGATCCAAAGTGCAGCCGAGGTGGAGAACTGCTGCCATAAGCAAACACGAGGGTGATAAAACAATGCCAGCTGCTGAAGCAGACAATTCCACGGGACCCTGTGCCAGGCCCGGATGCAGGTCTGTCTCGGAGCCCCTTGCACAATGACATATAATAAGTGCCCAGTAAATGCCTGTGGAATGATGAATGAATGAATGATGAATCAATGAATGAATGAATACTAATCAACTGGCAAGCTTGTGGAGGGCTAGTGCCTCCTTCTCAAGGGTCCCTGGATGAGCACACAGAAACAAATTAAGTCACCTTAAAGCATTAAGCTTCATGAGGCAAGTAACCCTACGATAATAATAAAAAAGTTCTTTGAAAAAGTTCTACTCTGTAGTTATAAGTCTAAATTAATATCATGACTACTGTGGATGAAAACTAGAAAAAATATTTTGGTCCAGAACAGCAGTCAGCAAACTAATCCACAGGCCAAATCCAGCTGCCACCTATCCTTAAAACCAGAATGTCACTGGAACACGGCCACACCCATTTGTGTCCATACTGTCTACGCTGCTTCTGCACTACACCAGCAGGGGTGAGCATCTTCTGCTGAAATCATACACCCCTAAAGCCAAAAATATATAACCCGCCTCTCGCCCCTTACGGAAAGTTTCCAACTTTTGCCCTAGAGAAATAGGGGACACACGGAATATATAATGGCAACTGTCTTTAAGTAGTGGAATTGTGGGCGGCTACTTCCTTTTTTTCCCTACATCAGCCAGCTTTTAAGAAGTGTGCATTTTTAAATAATAGACCAAAGAAGAAGAAACAGCCTCGAAGCGGGCAATAACCAGCGGGCTGCCTGGCTCCCCTCGGTGCTGGTACCTTGTTTCCGATGGCCTTCTTGGGTGGGAAGTTGTAGGCCCTCACTTGAGGGTACTTGTTTTGTAACTTGTGGTGCAAACTCCTGAACTCCGTATACCGCCGATAGACGTTCCATTCATCATCTTTGATCCGGATGTAGACCTGTCAAGAAAAGGAAAGAGAAAATGTAAACTTCTCTTAAAACCCTCACTATAAGGGATTAGGATTTCAGCAAAACTCCACCCATGCGAACCAGCTCCACCTGAGCAGGGTCGCGTCTGTCCCACACACCACTGGACGCCCGGCTCCTGCAAGAGAGTAAGGACTCCCTGGTACTGGCTAAACAAATGGGCACAGGAGAGAATGACTCTACCTGGCAAGTTACAGGAACAGCACGCTGTGTGTCATTTCCCTAATGTCAGCAGAGGTCAATAGCCTAAGTGACAGTGGAGATGCATTTTTCATATTTTTGTCACATGCGTATTGCAGCACTAATGGTTTGCTGTTGTTCAACTTCTCTGGCCATTTATTTTCTCATCTGTGAAACGGAGCTAATAACAGCACCTCCCCTCAAAGGCTGTACAGAGAGCATATTGATACACACGCAACGCAGCGATGCCCGTGCTCACACAGACCACACAGACAGGGTGGAACTGAATTTGGGGAAGGGGGGAGGGGACCAGAGTTGAGCTCTGCCCAAGTGGACAGAGCATCACACCCAGATGGGATAAGCACAGGTGAGACATAAAACTTCTTTATTTTAATAAAGTTGTGACTCTTAAGAGAATATTCTGAGGTCACAAAACGTGAGGGCTGTTTCATCAGCTTTTACAGCCCTGGCACCTTCCACGGACACACAGCAACTACATCGCAAGGAAAAACAGAGAAAAAAGAGGGAGAGAGAGAGACAGAGACAGAGAGACAGAGAGAGACAGAGACATCAATCCACGTTTTTTAATTACACGAGTTAAGAACAGCCCAGATAGTAAAGCCCCCAATGAAAAATGGCTATTATAATTTACAATCAGTGACTGTCAATACACATCTTAAAGATTTCTCTAACCATAAAAATAGCCACCTCTAACATGAGTGACAAATTCTGCCTCTACGTGAAAACCACCCATCATCCCCAAATGCAGAGATTACATATTCAAACCCTGGTCTGGTGACCATGAGGGTCTCTCACAATATCCTTGTGAACAAGAGGAAGGAATGAAGACTTACACCAAAGAATCTCAATTAATGGATAGAAGTTTCCAGTGGAATTGGATGGAGAAAGAGAACACTCTAGGTGTACAAAACATGAGCCCTGTTTCATCAACATTTTACAGGTCCTAGCACCTTCCGGGGACATACAGCGGCTACTTCACGAGGGAAACCAGAGAAGTGGGAGAGAAATCAATCAGTTTGAAAAAATTACACGAGTTAAGAACAGCCCAGAGGGTACAGTCTCCAATGATAAATGGCAATTGTAATTCGCAATCAGTGAATGTCAATACGCATCTTAAAAACCTCTTTAACATAATGATAAAAACTCTCTAATGTGAGTGATAAATTCCGACTCTACATTTTTCATAACATACATGCAAAAGCCAACTGTTTTCACTCCCTCGAAGGGGGAGTCCTTCTCTCAGTCTCTGACTGCTCTTCCTTGGCCTTCCACATGGGAACCTCCTCTTCTGCCTAAAACCCGCCTCTCCCCTACACACCCGTCCACATGCCCAGTTCTGCACGTTTCATTCTTAAGGCCAACGACTCCTGGATCTCTCTCTCTCTCTCTCTAGTTTGGACCCCTGATGCAAACTCCAGACCAGGACTTGATTTCCCACAGCCACCTAAAACTCATCATGTCTAAACCTGAACCCAGATGTTCTCACCTATCATGCTGAGTGTTAGCCCAGGCACTTCACAGGGCTCATCCGCCATTCCTCCTCGTGCTAATCTGCAAGGCAACTGGTACGAACATCCCCCTTTTCAAATGAAGGAAGACAAGACAGGGGCTCCGAGAAGTCACGTCACTTGCCAGGGGAGGTGAGGAGACAAAGGATCTAAACCCAGGGTTGCCTGCCACTAAGGCCTGGCGCTTTCTATCGCAGTACGCCGTGCAGTGACCCAGGCTCCCGAAGGTGCCAGGAGTCCCAAACCAGCACTGTGGGCAGCTGGGCACAAGGGCCCCTGCTCAATTCCTCTGAGGCTCAAGTGCCCCTTTGCTGGGCAGATCCTGTGTCCTCAGAATGGTCTCCTTGGTAGCAGATGTTCCAATTCCATCATCTCATTTATGCCTCTCCCTTCAGATCTAATCTAATCTAGTGCCATGCTATTAAAATCACCCAGTATTACCTGAAAGGTTGCTCTTCAACAACAATGCTTTTAGCATCCCAAATTAGGGAACATTCCTTGCAAATTAGGTTGTCCTTGAATTATATACATTTAACCAAGTCCTGGACTTATTTCACTGAAGAATGCAAAGGGCTTATGCCCAGAACTGTTTTGTTTGGTTTTTTTACTTTAAAAGGCTCTCCCCTTCAAATTAAGTTGTATTGGCCCCAATTTCTTCTGCTTGAGCCACAAAGATAATAATTCCCTGGAGGAATGAGAAGAGTCGACCTCTTGCAACAAAACCAAGTTCCTTTTAAAACAAGCAATAAAAAGCCACTTTGAGTCCAATCTCCTTGACTCAGCAAAAGAAAATTAAATAGGAGGAGGGTAATATCTGTAATCAGGAATTGGGGTGACCTCTCTCTTCTCCATTTTAAGAGGAAGTTCAAATCTTGAGATTTCTTTTCCACAGGGAAAAACTGATGCCTATAATGCCACCAGGGGGCAAAGACAGGGGGGCAAATGCCACCCAGTGATGCCTATAATGCCACCAGGGGGCAAACGCCACCCAGTGGTGCCTATAATGACACCGGGGGACAAAGACAGGATAACAGGGAGCAGGGAGGCAGAAACCTCAGTCCATCAATGAACAGAATCCAGAGCAAACTCTTGTACAGGCAGGGTCCCAGGGAAACGCTTCCATCTGGAAGATTAAGAACGTCTGCCGGGGCACTCCCACAGGGCTCTCTCCTGCCCTTTACCACTCAACACCACTCTCCCCTGCGCTGAGCACTGGCCCCAGACACTCCTCCACCTGCTTTCAGACTTCATCCAAACGGATCATGTGCTGTGTGCTCCACTCTGTCTGGTTTCTTTCACTCAGCACCGTGTCCATGAGATGCACCTGTGTTGTTGCGTACAGCACGCACGTCCCTCTTCATTGCCGTATAGTATTCCACTGCACAAATAAGCCACGCTTTGTCTACCTGTTCTGCTGGGATAGGCATTTAGGTTGTTTCCAGGTGGGGCCATTATGAATAAAGCAGCTATGAACATCCACGTGTGAGGCTTTGGCACTCATTTCTTTTGGGATCATAGAACTACATGTGAAAGGGGAAACCGTAAAGCTACTAGGAGAAACTTAACAGACTGTCTTCAAGAGCAGGCGAGGATTCTTACATAGAGCACAAGGTGGCACAAAGGAGCCTTCTAGATGCTGGAAATGTCCTATATCCCTCTCTAGGCAGTGGTCACACAGATATATACAGAAGTATAAATAAACATAATTACAAACTTAAAATTTATGCACCTGATCATATTTATGTTAATCCTGAATTTAAAAACAAAACCAAAACAAAGCTGCACCTTCACTGTCCTCAGGAGAGTGAGCTTTCACCCCACTATGTGCCAGGATGTCTAAGCCAGGCCATGGACAGGGCAGGAGTGGGTGCCGAAGGCTCTGTGAGCGAGAGTCCATGGGGACCTGTCACACTGTCGGACATCAGCGTTGAGAAGGAGCCCAGGCACCGGCCTCTGGCCTCAGGCAGACCTAGGTTCGAATTCCAGCCTCACTTCTTGCTAGTCAAGTGACCTGGGTAAGTCAGCTCACCTCTCAAGCCTCGATTCTCCATTTGGAAAGTGAAGATAGTGCCAGTAGCCCCATCTCAGGGGGAGCAGAACTGAGCGATTACGTGCAGGGTGACATTCTGTACGTCTGTTATAACATCTAACCGCCAAGTGTTGGCGTCCAAGGTAAAATTAGGTAACATTTGTCTCAGACACACACACACACACCCTGTGGGGAGGAACGAGGGGTCGAGGGGAAGGAGGGGTCCAGAGGGAGTTCAGGAAGACAGAGAGAGAGAGGATGAAGATTTAAAATCTCACTCTAAGTAGGCTGAAGTCCCAGATCTGGCATAAGGGTTGCCAAGCATAGGCGCAGGTGTTTTTAGCCAAATGCGCATCGGCTCTCGGGCACTCCTGCAAGGGGCAGAATGGCCTAGGGAGAGGGCATGGCTGTGCAGGGGGAGAGGCCTGTGTTCACATCTAGTTCTTCCCCTTTCTAGCTGTGACCCTGGGGATGTCCCACCTTCAGACTCAGCTTCTCCATCTGTAAAATGGGTATGACAGCAATCTCGCCGGGTGGCTGTGGGGAGATGTTGTGCCTTGCCCCAAGTCTGACAGGCGGCGCGCAGTGGCAGCTGTTAATATTGTCACCCCCATCACCTTCGTCATCGGCTGCCTTTGTGTACATGAACTTCCCTATTACAGAATTAGGAATAATTATAGGATGTGCAATCATGAAATTAAAGCAGGTAATTACCATGCCTAATTAATTGTCAAATGCTAGGCAGGCGGAGAAACACAAACATAAAGCAGAGTCTGCGGATTGGGCAGTTAAGCATCCCCTCTGCTTGCAGAAAACTCATCAAAAACAGCGGAGTTCAGTAAATGACCTTCTCAGATGGGTTTTCAAGTACTAAACAAAACCTGGGAAGTGCTCCTCGGGCTTCCGACTCAGAATGAGCTCTGTGCACCTCGCCACTGGCTGCAGCCTGGCCCGGGCGTTCATCCAGCCCCCGTCACACGAGCACCCAGGTTCCCGGACGAGTGCTATTTTAGGAGGAAGACCTCGTAGGAGATACTTGATGGATGCTGCAAACCTCTGCAAGGATCCGATCCCACAGAGAAACCTACCAGCAGGAATGCGGCGAGAACTCGGAAATGAACGCTCATCGACACGCCGCTGATTTAGAACCCGAAGTGCAGGCTGTGCCTGCTTCCTGCAGCACAGATCGAACGTCTCCCTCCCCATTTCCAAATCCACGTGGCTTCTTGATTACCCAAAGTTCTGCACCTCGGAATGCAACACTTTTTTATGCACGTTGCAATATTCGAGGGTGAAAGCTGGTATTAACTACAACTTTCTTGGACTTACGGAAGACGACACACCATTTCGCAACACTTTTCGTGTGCCAGACGTTTTGCATGCAATGTTCACAAAAGTCCTGCAATTTTAGATGCCTTAAAACAGAGCCATGGAGCAACTAAAAAAGGTGCCCATTAAGACCTCAAGAGCGAACAGCAGCACCAGAATTGGGCCTTCAGTTGATGCTACGCCCAACGCCCTCGCCGCACCTTCTCCACCTCAGAGAAAAACAAGTGCTACAAACTCTCTAAAACTCTGAAGCCCTTGATGTGGGCTGTTAAATGCAAAGCTAGTCAGATGACATTAGGATAACAGAGATTCTTTTAAAAATGGCTTTAGGTTCCTAATTCATTTTGCTTCCTTAATAGCCAGGGAATGAAATGATTTGTGTTTTGGTTCGTGGCCTGTGTTAATGTATCCTAACAAAACTTTCCTTTTAATGAAATGGCTTCATGTGTTATTAACTGTAAGAGTCCCCCTCGCTGCCAGAACGAAATGCCCGAATTACCGCATGACCATGCCGAAAGAGGGATACTCTTGCAGCCAAATGCCGAGAATAAGATGAATAACTCAGCCAAAGAAAAACGACTTTTCAGTTCACTGGGTTATGTAAATGAGGTAGACGAGTAAAAGAGGAAACGCACTGTTCACTAAGCATTGCCGGCACAATCCCACACACCTGTGAAGGAGGACACAGAATACGGGTTTAGATGCGGCGCAGACCCAGCCAGTCTCTGCCCTACCTGGAACAGCGCTGCTGTGATCATCAATGCAATTGACAAGCAGCCTCCACATCTCAGGAGAGACTCGAGGGGCATACATTATGCTCACTCCACTCCAGCTCAAGTTCAAGCTCAACTGTCTCTGGATGTTTGACACCAAGATCAATGCTTCTGAAAGCAGCATGGCCAGCAGGACCCAGAGACCAGCCTTCCCACCAGATTGCCTGTTCTGTTTAACTGGTTTTTGGACTTAAGTCGGGTCTTGTTCCTTCACCCTCGCTGGGTGTTCCCTCCCCAGGGTCACCACCAGGTAGCCTCTTATGTACCAAGCTCAGGGCTGGGCCTTGGGGACATCATGGAGCACAAAGCCAGGCGTGATCCCTGCCTTCCTGGAGCTCGGCCAGGGAACCTGGCTGACCTGATGTCAACAGTCACACACATGAACACACACTTCCGAATGGAAACGAGGGCTGTAGGGAAAGGACATGGGTCTCCCGGTGGCACTAGGCCTGGGAGTGGGTTGGGTTAGCTCAGCAGGGATGTTTCATCTGGAGCAAAAAGAATGAGTCAGAGTGGACCAATGCCGGAAGGGAACCAGCTCTGGGGCAGAGCGCAGGGCGTGTTTGGAGGGAACACGTAGCAGGGGTGTGTGCAACAGTGGCGAGTGGAGGACGCCGGGGCAGTGGGTGTAGGGAGGACAAGGGCTGCACGAGGACCCTGGGGGTGGCCAGAGCTGGGTTTGGGACGTGAGAGGATAACAAAGGGGGTGGAGCCACGGGCCTTTGCCATCGCTGTTCCCGCTGCCTGGAACGCCCTTGCCTTGGACAGCCTCGAAGCCCGTCCCCTCACTCCCTGAGGCCCTGGCTCAACCATCACTGCTGTTCCCAGCACCGACTATCGTCTGGCACGCCAGGTAGACCTGCTATTGTCTGCCTCCCTCAACAGGGGGATCAGCTCCATGAGGGCAGGGGGTCTGGTCGATTTTACCCAAAGGAAGTACAAAGGAAGTACTCAATATACGTTCAGAAACGCATGTGTAAAGAGAATGGACGGGTCAGAGGGGACACAGGCCGTCTGCCCACACGTCCGTGAGAGCACTGCTGGGCAGGCCCTTACTGACAGGCCGTGCCCCTCTAGGTCCCACAACAGCAGGATGTCACCTGTGTGTCTGTGCATGTACTTGATGGACGTGTGTCAAACACACAAACCAGCGGCTGCTCAGAGCACGGAGCTGTCATTTATAGTGCTTACGGATTTGGAGGGGGGAAAATCCGAGCTCAGATCTCCGCCCTTGTGCACAGCAGCATTTATATATAAACAGTACCGGAGGAAGAAGACAGACGTCTCCAACAGAAGAAGAAACTTTTTTTTTTTTTTTAAACACGATGGGCCCTGGGCCATGGCTGGCTCATTCACTTTTACTTGCCGTCACCCTGGTGCAGAGGTATTTGCCACTCTACCTTCCCAAGCCAGGGCCACTGGTCCCGCCAGAGCCAGTGAGAAAGGGAGCAAAGACTGAAGCCCAGGCCTGGCCGACTCCCCCACTGTCCGCTGTCTCCTCCGCGAAACCGAGGGAAGCCCACGGAAAGGTGGGCACTCCTGTTCCCCCGACACACTGTGTGTCTGACCCTGGCACTCACCCTTTGGCTCTAAAACAAGGTCTGTGAGTAGATAAGCCACAGGCAGAACCTCTCCCAACAAAGGACGAAGATGCGCATGTCCTCTCATAGAGGACTGACGGGACAGTTTCTACCTCATGTCACCCTAAGTTAATGGATCTTCCCATCCCGACTGTCACATGGAACTGCAGGATGAAGTCATATTTCCTTTTAAATTTCCCATCCCAAGTCAGAGCAACAGTGGCTGCCAGTGGATGGCTGTGCCCAGGAGCCCGGTGTCCTAGAGAGGGTCGTCTTCAGCACGGGCAGTGGCAACAGGGGCCACAGAGAAAACCACGTGGGCCAAGTCCCCCAGTGCACGTGAGACAGCTCCCGGTGCTCAGAAATAGCTGCAGCCGTTCTGATGGGAGCTAATTTCCGGCAATCAAGCTGCCGGGGGCTCCAATGATCATATTTGGGGAATTTAAAAGGAAATATGACTTCATCCTGCAGTCACATGTTGCAGTCTGGATATCTGAGTCATGCACGTTACAGCCTCTCGGCCACGCGCACGGCTCAACTGGCTACTCCACACAGAGCTGTAGGTTTCACTGGGAAGGTACAGTCTTCTGCTTCTTTCTTTGCAAATATACATACCAGTGAGTCTTGCTGGGGCAGGGGGAAGGCAGAGAAGAGCAGAAGCGGCACCTCCGTTTATTGTGAAATAATGTAATTTCAGGACTGCTTACGATGTATCGATAAGTATGATTCCAGCCAGGCTGCGTACGTGTGTAATTATATCCCCAGAAATAAGACCGGGATACAAATCAAAACATTAACAGCATCTATTTCTAAATGTTGGTAGATTTTTTGATTTTCTTTATGGCTTTTCAAGTTTCCAAAATTTTTGCCTCTATTGAACACTGACTTCAGTATTAGGAAAATTAAATATTGTTCAAGTAAGCAGAGCTCTTGGTCAGTGCTGTGAAGACAATGCATATCCAACCAGCCTCTCTTTTCTCCCCAAATACAATCAGATGAATGTTAAAATATAGAGATAGCTGAAAAGGCATGGCCAAACCCCAAATGAAAGGCACTTCTCTGTCATTTAGCAACAAAGAAGGAATGTCCAAGGGTGAATGCAGGAAAGCAGAGTTGCCCACAGAAGCAGGGCCGGGCCCAGGCTGCGGGGCCAGGACCTGAGAGCTCACCCAGGACTCAACTCCAGGCAGCCCTAGTCATGGCAGGAGCCCAAGCTAAGACCCAGGATGTCTGCAATATGGGGCCTGAATTTTTTCAATCTAAAGACATTTAAAGGAAAACCCTCTTGGAAGATGTGATACTCCAAATTGTTTGTCAGCCCCAACCAGAACTGCTGTGATGGATGGGAGGTTACCTGTCACCCTGCAGCCTCACAGCCAAAGCCTTTGAGAGAGCTGCTGGTACAGGAGACAGGTTTTCATAACAGAGTCAGTTTCTTTGTCTTGGAGAGAAGGGCCGTGGCGAAAACTTGCTCACTGACTGTGAGATTCTCTAGGAGTGGGAGGCCAAACCTGCCTCTCACCCTAACCACAGCAACAGAAGCCGCAAAACCACCTCTGACAACGTCCTTTCGAGTTAGCTGAGCTGCACATTCATAAGTATCTCATTTGTTTTAGTTCACTCAATGTTTACTGAGCACCTACTACACAGAGGAACTGTGCTGGCTGCAAGCAGAGATACTGAGGTATGGCGGCAGTTTGCCGCAGTGATTATTAGCACGATCTTGGGACTAAGGCTGCCTAGGATCGAGTCTTGATTTCATATTCTTATTAGTCATATGACCTTAAATAATTTACTAAACCTCTCCACGTGCCTCAATTTCTTAATGTAAAATGTGGACAATTATAGCATCTACCTTCTAGCGGGACTATGTTTAAAAGTCAACCACTTTGCTTGGCATGTAAATATTTAACAAAAGGTAGCTATCATCAGCAAAAGCTATGGCTACTCTAAAGTAAGGCAAACAGAGAAACAGACAAAAAACTATAGCACAGTGGAGTAAGCGTCATGACAGAGGGAAGCGCAGGAAGCCAGGAGACGAGGAGAGGTGGCATGGAATGCCGTGTGGAGGCCCATCAAGGAAGGTTGCCTGGAGGAGGTGATGTCTGAGCAAAGCTCAGAAGGATGAGGAGGAGCTGGCCGGGGGGAGGAGGAGGTGACAAGTCCAGGCCAAAACTATAGCAGGAGTTTTCTACTTTGTTTGATTACACCAAGACGTTTCCAAATGAAATATTCTTGAGAACAGGAAATTAGTGAGAATAAAATAGTTATAAAAGAATGTGCCACCTGAATAAGCAAACACTCAACTGGGAAGACACTGAAGAAATGGCTGTGCCCAAAAGATGGTTTTAGGGCTTCCCCTTCTGAATGAAGAGTTTCGGCCACGCGGGGACTGTTCCGCCGCATGTGGCCTCCACGATGTGCTTGAGTGATGAGTATCACAGCATCGTGCAGCCAAGTGGCACCGTGTGAACGCGCGGGCCGGGGAGGCAACAGTTCAGCTAGGACAGCCACTAGCATGTCACCTTCCGATGTGATCGAGAACGACCCTCTCCCTCCCACTGCGGCCAGCTGTCCTGTAAGGGACCACGAGCTTCTCTCGCTGTATGGAATCCGAGCCACACCAAGCTCTGCTCCGCCTCGCCATGCTTCTGTTCTGGATGCTTCCATCGATGCCAGGAGCCAGGCACTCCTCCCCTGGCTCTGGGAGCCAGGCTGACAGCGCCACTGGTCCTTCTCTTCTTAGTCACAGACTCTTTGATTACCAGCAAGAAAAATCAGTTCACCATTGGGGAAATGGGGCCTTGCTGGAAGGAGGCAAGAGCGTCTCAGAGAAGCGGGGCTGGCAGTGCTGCTGGGCCTCCACGGGGCTGCACTGGGAGCCAGAACGCCACCAGGACCAAGGTCAGCCACAAATCCCACGACACACTCGATCCTGCGCTCTCTGCAGGCTCCGGAAGTATTTGTATTCCTGGTGTCGGCTGCAAGGCCGTCTCAGCCGACGATTCCTAGTGTCTACGAAGAACACAAGATGGGGCTCTGAACTGTTGCCAGGATCAAACCGCGACCGCTCTTTACTCACATGAGGCAATAATGGTTTTGTTTGAGCCAGTTTCAGGTGAGGTGTTTGCCACTTGTGACCACAAGACTTGCCACCAAAAGAGTCTGACTGGGCCAGTATCTGGACTGTTTCCTCCTGAGCGGGTGTTCCCTCGAGGCCAGCCGGCTGTGACAAGCGTCTCCCTGTGTCCTTGTGCCGTGTAAGCAGGAAGAGGGCGCGATCCTCCAAGCGGCAGCAGCAGATTGGCAAAGCGCTCCTAAGGACGCCTCCTCATTCATGCCCGAGGCATCCTCCTTCCTGGGTTTCATGGGCCCTTTAACTTGTTCACCCAACAATCCAAAGCTCCTTCTTGTGTTCCTGGCAGTGACTAGGAATTGCTGGCTGGGACAACCTCGCGGCCAACACCAGGAACACAAACACTTCCCTCCCCACACTAGAAACAGGACTACTGGTAACTCTAACAACAAAAGCGTGCATAATAAATATAAGACTCTTGAATTAGAACGGACCTTTAATCAAACAGCTACAAATTCCCAAGTCATTGAAGCAAGCCTGCTCCGTATTTCGGGGGGCGTATCAAGACCAGATTTTCTTCTTCCTCCGCGCCCTTCAAAGTTTCTGTCTGGGTTTCTTCGGAATGCCTCGGCATCCTTGTCTTGGCATCACAGAGACCTGTCGCCCGCCAATATGCATCAAGGAGGCTTTAGTTAAAAAACGCCAAGCGGATGGTGTTCATCTGGTACGGATGTGCTACAAAATGCCCGCTGAGGTCCCTCGGGGCTCATGGACAGAGCTGACACTCCTCATCGGGCCTGAGGTTTCTTCCTGTGCTAGTAGGGCCCCAGGTGAACATGCTAAGGCTCACTACCCAGAGCATCCCAAAAACCCACAGATGCGAGCTATTTTTC
>RJWJ010008797.1:0-51944 GCA_004363605.1 Indri indri
AGTTACAGTTTATTTTCTTTCCCATACAGCTTGTTTTCTTTTCCTTTCCAATTTAGAAGAGTGTATTTGACATTCCATCTTAGACAATGTGATAGTCATAAAGTCTTTGTGAGAGAGGAAAGAAGGAAGTTAATCTGTAATGAAGATCAACAGTTAAGAGAGAAGAAGTCTTCCCTGGCCCTTTTAGTCATTCGCGACACTTGACAAAACAATGTCGGTAAGGGAGAACAGGTCCAACCCCACCTGCGCGCAGAGCCCTGGACCAGCTGGCGTGGGCGAGCCGGGCAACGTGACCAGATGCCAGCGAGGTGACGGAGCCCGGGGCTGGAGAGTGGCAGGACACCTGGCTCGTGAGAAGACGGTTCTGCTGCAGGACAGGGAGGGCATGGAGGGAGCCCAAGAATCCCATCGGCAGGAGGTGGTGCAGTGAGAGGAAGGCAGTGGAATGTTCTGGAGTGTATACTACAGAAAAATCTGACCGGACCAGGGCTGGATTGCACATGGTTGTCCTGAAAGCAGAGGAAACGCAGTATAAATACATGTTTTAACGAAGTCGGTTTTCAGACTGGTGGGTCATTCTGCCCTTCATTAAAGAACCAAGGGGGTTTGGGCCGGGGTGGGGACAACACGAGTTTTGCTCATCTTCCCTCTTATTCGTCAATTTGGCTACAATTTTGTTTCCAAAATCCACCCCCATCCTCCTCGAGAGCGTCCTGTCCCAAAAAAGAGTCTCAATTATGTCCTTTCGGTGGGCGTGATCATTTGACTAATCCCCGACCCTGACAAGGAGAGCTCGCCTTTGCACACGAAAGTTCTGCTGTGTTTGTGAGAACAATCAGTCCTGTTCTTTACCGCGTACCTGGTGAGCCTGGGTTTCAAAAGATCATGCCAGTGCATGTCAGAAAGATGCCTCGCTTTATTATCTAAGGCTGTTCTCCTATACATAAATAATGTATTGTCCCATTCCCATTTAATTAGGAACTTTATAAGCTAACCGTGAACTAAGAATCTCATTATTCAAACAACAAGCAGCCAGAAGTCCGCAGCGGCGGTGCCCGTGGCCATTAGCTCACGACACAATGTTTTGAAGGCTTGTGATGATGTTAATGGTAATAGAAAGACCAGCTTATGCGGTGGCCGTTTTTATATGAAAAGCTCTGTGAGATAAGGCTGGAGAAAATGATTATAGATATAGTGCTTGGGATGGCACTAAAAAGGCAGAGGCAGCCCGTGCCAACAGAGGACTTCGTTGTATTTTAAAGCCAAATAAAACCATGTCTACCCCACGTCCCTCTCTCATCACACATCCCCCGGTAATGTCATCATCCCTACAGCTTTATTTATTGTCCACATAGCCTGGCGACCACTGCAACTGCATTGTCATGAACTTCAGACGGGGTCCCCCACTTCCCGTTAGGTGTCTGACATCAAAGGCTCCTGCGCCGAATGTGCCCCGGCCGGACACTCATCTTCCCACTCACGCGTGGGTGGGAAACGCTCTCCCCGCGTTTCCCTGGCATAAGCGGCACCGGCTCCCACCACCGCCGACTCCTCCCACAGGGACAGCCTCAAGCGCCAGGGGTCTGTGTCCCCCACCCTTCCCCGCCTGGGCCATGGCTGAGACCCCCCCTATCTGTCTGATTCCTCCTCGCCCTCCAGGGGCGACTCCCTCCTTCAGTCTTCCTGGCCCTGGGGGCTGCGCTGGGTGCCCACCATGGGCCCAGGGCGCTCTGCCCTCTGACAGGCACACGTTCAACCTTGCCAGGGGGTCGCCTGTTCACAGGGTGAGGCTCACCCACATGAGCAGGTGCACAGAGACATCCATTTCCTCGTTTCTTTTAAATCAGCTTTGACGCCAATCCTCCATCCTGCCGGGGGAGGGAGAAGCTAATGTCGGTCATTCTTGGGGCTTCTGGCGCTGTCCCCATCCCGGGTGGTGCCCTGGCCAGAGGGAATCATTGGAGGAGACCCCTTGTCCGAGGGCCTCGCTGGGTGGCCCCAGCGCCCTTCCTCAAGCCTGCTCAGCCCTGGTCGTGTCCTGGATGCAGGAATTTTGGCCCAAAGGGAACCCTGGTGCCCAAGGTGCTCCCCAGAGTGGGACCCAAGTTTCCTCCTCTTATGGCAGCTTAATTTCCATCCATTCACCTGTCTGGGGACTCTCCAGGGAGGGACAGCCAGCCCTATGTTCCCAATGAGTCTGGGATTTTCCAGAAAACAGGAGGTGGGTGGCTTCCAGGCAACTGCCGCTGCTGCACACATCTACCCCAGGGAGGACTCGGGGAGAAGGGAAAATATTAATACAGTGAACCACACACAAATGGGTATCCTAGTAAGTTACTCGGACCTTGCCCCCAGCACAGCTGTCCCCGTCCCACGTTTATTCGGCCACACACAGAGCCTGGTAATGAGAGAAAGACCAAGGATGAGGTATCAGCCCAGGCCCACCAGACGTGCAAACATTAGTCTGGCGATGCCACATGTGGGCACGGCATGGAGACTCAGGAGCACTTGGACACCGTGGGTGGGATTGGTTATAAGTCAGGGCAAACACTTTGGAGAAAAGTCAAAAATATCTAACAAAGTTAAAAAAAACCCAAAATTCCACTTATAGTGTAAACCTGAAGAACTCCTTGCTCGTGTGTGAATATACCTACCATGTTCATCGCAGCATTGTTTGCGGTCGAGAAAAACTGGAAAGAACCTGAATGTCCATCAACAGGTAAAAAGATAAATAAATTATAAAATATTCTGATGTGGAACAGTGTAGCGCCGTGGGCGTCCAAGGTTTTTACTCACATACTCCTTAACAGGATTTTGCAAAACAGTGTTCCGCTCATGTACTTTTAAGTTGACATCCAAAATATTTCATCTTAAGTTTTAAAAGTTGAAGAAGTAGTTTCTAGGGTTCTATACGTCACTCTTTTGAAAGTATCCAATGAAATGTAAATATATTGATTTTGTCTCCTATAATCCACTTTTTAGAAACACATGAGGAAACCGTTGTTGAACAGTCAGAAGGTTTTTGATTGTTTGGGACGAATACAATGAATACAATTGTTTGGGATGAATACACCAAGTACATCATTTTAAATGTTTCCTACCAGATATCAAGTGCCTACCAAAGAGAATTAAATAACGTATCTGAAAAGGTAAGAATTGAAATAATAAAAATTGGGAGAATATTTGGATCTACTGGAAATGAAAGCAGGCTTTGAATATTAATCTGAATAAATTGAGAAATGGAAGTAAACAATTTGGAAAGTGAAAACTGGTTTAGGTGTTTGACTTTAATAAATGATATTATAAAAGAGACCTCAATATTTTTTCTTAGCTTTATAAAAAAGAAATGTTCAGCTATTAAAGCTGACATTAACACAAGTGCTTGAATGTACAAAACTAAAATAAGTCTACAAACAAGAAAAGAAAGATATTATAGAAACAAGAAAATGATATATAGCAATTTGAAAAAGTTAATCAATTTCAAGATTAAAACTATTAGATTGTTGAATAAGTTGTATGAAATATATTTGCTATTTAAGGACAGAATATGAAAACATTTTAAAACTTTTAAGTTATTCCAATTTATTGAATCCCTTTTTTTTCCTTGAATAAGCCAATGAAATCCAATTTATTGAATCCTGAAACATGGGCAAGTGAGGTTTATAGAGTCTGTGGATTAAAGATGAAAAAAATTAATAAAATGAAGCCAATTAATTAAGTATATCTCAGTCAATAATTTTTATGACTTCACTGATAATACAAACATTAAATGTTTTAATCTCAGGAAGTATAAAAATAGCTAGAAACATTTTTAATGTAATTGTGTTTAGAAGTGGAAGAGGATTCGTCATCTTGACCAATACAGGTGATGTTCAGAGAAAGTCTCCAGTTACGGAGACCGTAGCTGACCTAATAACTATTAATGGCGAGGTCCCTGGAGGAATTTAATGTTAAAAAATAATTTTTTTATCAATGATAAAATCATATAACGTATAATATTAAATGAATACAGGTCAAAGATTTTCTTTAACTCATTAATTGTTCAAGAAGCCAATAAGATGTGCTCCAAGGAGAATTCAGAGAACACACATATAGAAAATCAGGAGTGCCAAAATAAATACTAATAAATTTGCAAATCAACAGGTCAGTATCCCCAGGGCAATCATCAATTTCATCTCCATTGGACAAAATTCATTTGCATGTCTATGGGTAAGGATAGATTGTATTACTGTCAGTCTCTACAATTTACAGCTGTGAAATAGCTGAAAACAAAGGTGCCTATAAGTCAGAAAAAGTGGGGACACCTAATGCTTTTTTTTTGGTCCATTTCACAGTTTCTCACAATTTTTCCTGACAATGTTATTCCCTATGTCAGCTTACAGCTGAGACCTGCTAGCGCAGTTATATAGCCACTGGTACCCCCGCCCAACAAACAAAAATTATACCTACAATTTCTAAAGATAACAAGTGATTTAGAGCACTGATTCAATGAATGATTTATGCTCCAACTTATGACTTGGTAAACAATTTTATAAAAATATATGATTTAGACAATGAAAAGCCATATTTTATATATTTTATAAAATGTTTTTGTATTTTATAAGATCTATATACGATGTGTTTCTTAGTGTGGTTTCTAGATTTCTGTTACGATGACGCTATCAAACCTCATGACCGTCACTTCTGCACATCCAGACACACACACTCACGTGTGTGGGAACTGGACACGGCACAGAGAAGCGCTGCTCCGCCAGGGAGCAGGAAGGCCCGTGTGCAGGCAGGTGATGATGAGGCAAGCTGCTCGTTTGTAATCATGGGGCCTGTCATTTACTGGTTGGACTCTATAAACCAAGAACAGGGTCAGGCTCCAGCAGATGTGCTCCACGCCCAGCCTGCCCCACCTCAGGAAATGGCACCAACACCTGCCCAGCGGTTCACAGCTGGAATCCAAGCCTCATCCCTGATCCTTCTCTCTCCCTCACATTCCACAACGGATCCCTCAAAAACCCCTCCCAGCCCTATTTCCCCTCCTGACATAGGGCGCTCCTCCACACTCCTCCACCACCCCCTCCAGCACCTCTCTTCTGCCCTCCCCCCACCCCGCCCCTCGTGTTCCCACCACGATCTGTCCCGTCGCCACAGCAGGTGACCTTTAAAAAGCAAATTGGGAGTCATCATTCCCCTGTTTATACCCTTCAGTGACTTCCCTTTACACTTAAGTCTCAACTCCCTCCCTTAGACAACGAAACTGGACAAAATGTGGGCTAATCTGATTTCACATCCATCTAAAATTATAAACCCTCTCCCCTACCCCAGCACTTCCTGGGCCCCTCCTTGCTACCTTCTCTCCATCTCATTGCTCACACATCAAATATTATGTTATGCCATGGAGTATCAGATCTTGTATCTACACATTATATTATTTAGGTAGTTTGTTGTTTGTCTTCCTTTGCAATAAAGTGTAAGTTTCATGAGGTCAGGGACGTTTGTATGTTTTCTTTTATGGCTGTGTATCCCAAGTACCTAAAACAGTGCCAGACACATGGCAGGAGCATAATAAATGCATGTGGAATGAATGAATGAAGCCCCCTCACTCACTGGGCTCCAGCCTGGGACTGTGAGGGGTCTGAGATTTGACCCTACTCACAAGCTAACAGGTAGCCGGCCAGAGTTCCACGGATGCTGGCAGGAGGGATGAGATTCCAGGGCCAGAGACAAAGGGCCTTATCACCCACAGCACAGCGGGTAGTGTGAGCTTCACATTGCATTAGTTCCCCTGCTCCCGGAGTCCCCTGTGGGTGGCACAGAGCAGTCCAGGTGGATGTGCACACTCAGTGGGTTTGTGTCACTGAGGAAGCCTGACTTTAGGGAACTTGCCTCATTTATAATGGGCTGCAAGCCAACTGCCCCACCTTTGCAGAGGGACCATTATCTTTACTATGCCGGACAGTGAGCAACTCTGCTCTGTGCTCCGGACGGGGACACTGTCTCTATCTCCAATGCTAAAAAGAGAATCCAGGCAAAGGCCCTCCCTGCCTCTGTTTCCAAGACTCACAGAAATACAACACATTTACGGCAATGTCTCCCGACCCCCCGTCACTGTCACACCACCCTGTTTTCGCCTTTGCAGTGTTCACCACTCTGAGATTAGCTTGTGCATGTATTTGTTTATCGCCAACCCCCCACCACCACCCATGGCCACCCCAATAGAGCATAAATTCCTTGAGCGGGACCCAACCCTGGGAAAGTGCTGTCATGGAGCGGGAGGAGGCGCAGCGCTTACATACATAAGATAATTCCCAGGTGGGAAAAACACGCAGGAGACTTCCAGATCAGGAAGGTGGGAGCTGTGGCCAAGAGTAACCAGTGCTGAGGGGACAGGGGTGCCGACAGAGGTTGGGTGGTCTCAGAGGAGGAGGGGACAACATGGAGAAGGGGATTGTTGAGGAGAAAAAGGCTAAAGACAGAGACATCAGCGAGGAGGCTGTTGTAACAAAGAGGGAAGAGAGGGAGAGAGAACTGAAGCTAAATGGATTTTTGGGTGTTGACAACTGAGACAGGGACAGGGGAGGATGGGCAGGTCTAGCGGAAAGGCTTGGCCATGCAAGTCTTCCAGAAAAGTCAAGGGGTGTGTTTCCGCAGAACATAAAGGGTGAGGGGCCCTGCGGTCCTGCTGGGACCAGGTACTCTGCATGCATTGCTCATCCCATCCTCCCCACAGCCCTACAAGGGATGGGGAAGCTGAGGCCCCAGGAGGCTAATCAGCTTCTCTAGGGTCACACAAGGTGGGATCTGGGGAGCTTCCCCTGGCCTGGAGCCACCACACAACACCATAAGTTAAGGCAAAGTAACAGGTCCCAGAATTACACATCCAACCATGACTAAGTAGAACTTTCGACAGTGCGTTCAGCTTCTTTTCCAAGAAAACCCCAAGCAGGCAGGTGAGGCCGGTGCTATAGCAGGTGTCAGAGGGCCCGGGGCTGTGGGGATTTGGAGGCCAGCACCAGGCCAGGCCACCAGGTCAAGAGTATGGAGATTGAGGGCATGAAGGAAATGGTGTTTTCTGCCTGTGCAGGGGTCCGAGGTCACTGCTGCCTCCTGGCCATCACTTGAAGACGCAGTTCTGAATAGCACACCTGTGAAGAAGACCCAGCTGGCCAGAAAACCAGGTGCAAGACACCTGTGACCTTTATACCACAATGGCTGTGCTGGCCCAGGCCAAGGGCTCCAAGGAGGTAGCCCCTGCCACTCCTGGCACCAAGCTCTCCATCACTCCTGCAAGGCAGTGCCCTGGGAAATAGGATGGGCAGGTGCCATGCTGTTCCTTGCATGGTGACAGGGCTCGGGGCTCTGGGTCTCTGCTGGCGTCAGATCCCTGTTCCTTGTCTCCGCCCTTGCCGGCGGAGAGGCTGTCAGGAGCTGGTGTTGACAACTGCTCCACTTTGTCCAGGAGAGACCTGGACCTGCTAAAGCCACCTTCTCTGCCACTTCCAAGCCCAAGAGCCATCTAACCTCTGATCCATTCACCCAAGAATCCATGCAGAGAACCAGGCTCCTGCTTTCACAGAGGGTTTTCATGCGAGCAACCTCCGCTCCCCACCATCCCCCAAAAGCCCATTCATTTTTAAGGGACCAATTGCAGCGCCCGAACCCAATCTGCAAATCCTGCTTAAAATGAGCCCCAACGACAGAGGGAATTCCTGTTACGTTTTTGGTGTGATGATGTTTGTTTGTTCCTTACCTTTTAGAGATACATCATGAAAAATATACTGATGAAATAACATCTGGGATTTGCTTCACAGTCATGGGGGGACGGGTAGGGTATTTTTGAAGCCGGGCCGGGAAGATGGAGAATTACGACACTCATTTTTATATGCTTGAAATTTGTCACATTAAAAGGCTTTAAAAATATTTCAGTAGATTTTAAAGCAAAGCTGCATGTAGTCTCCCCACGTCCCCTCTTAATGTCCACCAGTGCCTCCCACTGCGCTGTGATCGGAGCGTTTCTGTTCCCGGTTCCGAGGACAGAGGGGGGACCCTGCTGCTGCGCGTTCTGCTCCCGCAACCTGCCGCAGCTTTTCTGCTTCAGGAAGAACGCTCTTCTCAAATCGCCCCCAACTAATCAGAGGAAAGACATGGGCTTTCTTTTCCATCCTTCCTTGTCTTCCTTAACTTTTTTCCTAAAATGAGAAAGAAGCCAAAAACGAGAAGAATTATAGTGCGTTGCCGTGAGAGTGTGAGGTCCGGGTGCCAGAACTTCTAGCTAGGAGGGAGGGAATTTCCACTTCATTCCCCAAAAGGGGGTGGCATGTCCCCCCTTTAACAAACGTCTGCTGCTGGCTACCGCTTAAAATTTACACCTGTTGGATACTCTCTGATGTTTTTCGCAGAAACTGTATCTGTGGCCTCAGATATAAACTATTTTAGAAAGCAGAGTCCCTTGGACTTCCAGAGGAGCTTGTATCTTACCATCACGGATTTAAAAAAAAAATTAAGCAGAAAACTTAATAGATGTATTGGGGCTTTTTACAATCTTTAAAAAGATACTCATGAAAACTGACTCCTCCTTCCCATGGCAACCATTTTGTAAAATCACAAGCCAACCAGGACAGTTGCCACTTGTCCCAGGCGGGTGACAGTTGAGGATACTGTTGCTGACATTTGTTTCTCTTGAGAAGGGGGTCAACTGATGGTTTTGTGATGTTAGTACAAGAATTTTCAAAATGGAGCCAATATTTGAAGTTTTGTTTCCCATTCTCCTTTGAGAACATTTTTTGTTTGTTTCCTACAATACAAAGAGTCTCCTTGTGAACACTGAAAAATGTTTAACATATGATCATTCATGAAAAGTTGATTATAGGCCAGGCGTGATGGCTCACACCTGTAATACCAGCACTTTGGGAGGCCAAGGTGGGAGGATTGCCAGGAGTTTGAGACCAGCTTGGGCAAAGCAAGACCCCATCTCTACAACAAAAATTTTTTTAATTAGCCGGTGTGGTGGCACGTACCTGTAGCTCCAGCTACTCAGGAGGCTGAGGCAGGAGGATCACTTGAGCCTAGGAATTGGAGGCTGCAGTGAGCTATGATGACACCACCACACTCCAGCCTGGCAACAGAGTGAGACCCTGTATCAAAAAAAAAGTTGATTATTTCAAGAAAGGAGAAATATTAAAAAATTCTTAGCTTAAAAGTTGGAAGTTAAGAAATGCCAGAACTGCCAGAATAGCATCACAGGAGTTAATGTTCCCAAACTCCTAAGCTCAAAACCCAGACAAAATATTCAATGCAGCAGAAACGCTTCCCTTCTGAGGCTGTCCCATTTGCATTCTGATTAAAGGCGTGTTCTGGAGAGCAAGCAGGATGGGAATAAATCTGGTTTTCCCTTTTCTATTTGGGGTCAGCTGCTTTCGCCGCCTTCCCAGCGCCTCCCAGGAAGGGGATGTGTGGAGCTTCGTGAGCGAGGCTCCAAAGCACCATGGAGACATTGTGCCATAAAAGTGTCTTCTCTCATTTTCAAGGTAAATAAATGTTATTGCCACCAGGAAATAGACCAGATGAAAAGAAACCGAGAACCTGGAAGAGTTGCCCAGGCAGTAATTCTTTTCGGTTTCCAAGTTCATTACCCTCATTAACTAAAGTCAGTGGGACAAAATACTAAGTTTCTCAACAGGCCTGAAACACAAAGCCTATGTATTTTAAATCTGTGACTATAAAATAACTAAGCTGATTTTTCTTCTTGTTCACAATGCATTTTCCATTTTTTCTCTTCTGATGATATGGCTGGTAATGCAGGCGTCCTGAATCTCGTATCCTGCGTTACAAAGCGCTACTGATCTCGAACTCATTGGCGATTTGCGGGGTGCGAGGTAAACAGCAGTAACCCCAAATCTCCCAGTGTAGACGGTAACTGTAGGATGTAGCAAGTGTCACGGATAACTTGGTAAGAAACATGAGTGTCTGATGGTGGAAGACATGGTGGGTCCCCCCAACCCCCCGCCATCTGTAAGAAAGAGGCACCTGTTTGGGAGGTTGCTGGGTTTGGAGGCCACATATGCTACACTCGAATGACGTGTTCTAGGCAATTTACCAGGTGACCACAAAAGCCACCAGCTTGGAGAGGGCCAAGAGCCAGAGAAGGTGCTTCAGCTGGACCAGACTACACTGCAGTGGCTTTGACTCTCAGCACGGAAGGTCCAGCCTCACACTGTGGGCGGTCACTGCTCTTGCTGCACACTCCGGCCCGCAGACGCACTGGCTCTATAGGATGCTGTGATGATTTGTTCATTTTGTGGGTCAACTTGACTGGGCCATGGGTGCCCAGATATTTGACCAAACATGCTTCTGGGTGTGTGGGGGGGTGTGTTTGGGACGCCTCAGGAGAGTCCCCAGCCTCCAGACTCAGGTCCTTATGTCCCCATCATGTAGCAGCATGACAAAGGCTGGCGCTCCCGTGAGTAAGGGGCACTCCTCCTGCCTGACTGCCTTGCGCTGAGACCTCTGTCTTTCCTGCCTTCAGAATCGAACTGAAATATTGGCTCCTCCTGGTCTCGGGCCTGCCGGCTTTCAGACTGCAGCTGCACTTGGGCCCTCTGGGTTCTCGGGCCTCCAGACTGGACCACGGCACCCCCGGCTTGCTGCCTGCAGGTCTCAGGACTTGTCAGCCTCCATGGCCACGTGAGCCAGTTCCTTACACACACGCACACACACACACACACACACACAGTTCGGTTTCTTGGAGAACCCTGACCAGCACAGACGCTGAAATGGCCTCTGGGAGCTCGGTTAAGTCATGGGGGGCGGGGAGGAGTCAAGAGCTTGCAGGCGGCAGCCACCCGTGGGAGGTGGGACACGCAGCCTCCACCCACATGTCCACGCCCAGTGTCCTTCTCCCTGCGGCTGAAAGACTTGGACTGGGGGCCCTGGGAGGAGGGTGCTGAGGCCTGATTTGATTATACACAATGGCTCACTTTTAAGATGTGTTCTTTCTATCCCTTCTCCTATAGGTCCTTCTGGTTTAGAGCTTTCAGTCTCCAGGGACTCAATCATGTTCTACCTGAGGCTCCTGCCAGGCTATTTTTAACCACCTAGAGTGGTTTGTAATGTTGCTGAAATGGTTGAGTCTGCCGAGTGAGATAAGGGTGCTGCCACGTGATGGGGACATATGGACCGAGTCTGGAACCTGGGACTCTCCTGAGGCCCCCCACGCACTGCGCTGCCCTCAGGCAAACCCTGTGGCGCCGCCTGCACAGGCCACCTGCAGCCCCGGCCTCTCACCGGGGGAGGCCCCACTGCTGCCCATCCTCTCAACCATAACAAAATGCTCCCTTTCCACATTACACGTTTTTACTATTTCATTTTTGAAGAGTTTTATAATTTTGATTTTGACATTGTTATTAATTTTGACGTTCAGCCTTTGGTCTCTTTTTTAATAGTCAAAATTTCTCTCCAATCTCAGTCATTTCCAGGGCCTTCGACGTGTAGGTTGGAAACATTGTTCCTGGAGTGCCCAGTGGTGGTGACAACTATGTCCTTCTAGAAGGACAACACGACCACAGTCAGATCTCCTGGGAATAAAAGTCTGAGTTACCTCAACCAGCGTAGAACCTGGACCAGCAGCAGGGCTCCAGGGGAAGGACAGGAGTGTGTGTGTGCATGTGCGTGTGCACACACTGTGTGTGTGTGCTTGGTTATGACGGATTTACCTCCTCCTTCCCTTTCGTTACTTTACTGTTTCATATCATATGTGTTTGCTGTGGCTAAATTTACCTTTAATGTATGGTCTGCCTCCTCTGGAGATGGGATTATACTAGAACTAGAGGATCCTGGACTTGCCACAGGATGCATTCGTGTGTGAGGTTTTGGAGGTTTCCATATATAATAGCTGTATTTTACTTGGGGCGGTTCTGAAATTATTTGTATATATAGGGGGCACATGGTTGCTGGGCAGCGAGGCTGGGATGGAATGGCTGCAGGGCACCAATATTGGTTTGGGAATCTACCCCTCCTGTTGGACACTCTTGATAAAACTGTGGGTTAAAACGTTCCTCCTGCCCTGCCAACGACAGGGTATGTGACTCAGGTTCGATCCATCAAAGGCTCTCTCCCTGCAATTGGCATCCTTGGCAGAATTACACCAAACTTGACAGTGGCCGGCTGAGTCACCCCAGAAGGGCAGCCAGATGACATTGTTAGCGTGAGCCTGCGAGCTCTATCCCGTCCCTGTTCTAGGTCTGGCTCTTCAGCTTTCACTTTCGTTCTATGAGCTACTCCACGTCCTTCTAATAAGTTCCATTTCAGCTTAAATTGGCCAGAGCCATTCCCCTGCTGGTTGAACACGTGGTAGCAGATAGAACCCCCTGGGCAGGTGTGTGGTGTGGGGACAAAATGAGGAGGTGGCAGCACAGGGGCCGGAGGAGGGCCAGAGAGTCCAGGAGATGGGACCCAGGGGTATGACAACCACAGGGACGTGCTAGGTGGCAGGGGCAGAGCCTGCTGGGAATTCAAGGGTGAATTAGGAGCAGTCGGGGCTGCTGATGGGGTCTCCTCTGTGGACCTGGGCAGGAGCAACTCGGCCCAGCGGTGGGAAAGCCCGACTGCAGAGGGTTGAGGGGTAAGTGGAAGTGACAGGTAGAGAGTGAGGACAGACATCACCTTTTAAAAAATTATTTGTCTAATTTAAATTTTACGTATTTACGGTATGCAGCATTTTTTTTTAAGACAAGGTCTCACTCTGTCACCCAGGCTGCAGTGCGGTGGCTCCAGCATAGCTCACTGCAGCCTCCAACTGCTGGGTTCAAGTGATCCTCCCACCTGAGCCTCCCAAGTAGCTGGGACTACAGATGTGGCTAATGTTTTATTTTCTGTAGAGATGGGGGTCTCGCTATGGTGCTCAGGCTGGCCTCGAACTCCTGGCTTCAAGTGATCCTCCCACCTCGGCCTCCCAAAGTGCTGGGATTATGGGTATGAGCCGCCATGCCCAGCCTCTGTTTTCAATTTCTTGAGGAACCTCTCTACTGTTTTTCCATAATGGCTGTATTAATTTACATTTCCACCAGACAATATTTTAACTAAGATGTTGGTTGGGCTGTTTCCATATAGATCAAATGACAAGGACTTGGGTGAGATGGAAGGTCTATTTCTCCCTCCTGTACTAGCCCAGGCGCACATCAGGTGGGCTGTGGGGGGGCAGCTCTGTTGCAGGAGGTCAGCCTGCAACCCGGCACCTGCAAGCTGCTCTGCTGTCCCCGGGGTGCTGTCTTCCTCTACACGGTCAAAGCCAGCCCATGCCCTCGTCCACGTTCCAGTCCTCAGAAAGGGGAAGGAAGCCGAGGGCAAGTAACGTCTTTGAGGGACACGTCCTGGGAGCTCAGTGTCACGGCCGCACCTGCTGGTGAGAGGCTGGCTGTATAGTCATCATCGTGTGGGCAGCCAAACCCAGCAGGGTTTATTTCCAGAAGAAAAAAGGGAGTGGACAACAGGAAGTGACAGCAGTGGCTGCCACGGATGACTCTGCCCAGCTGTGAAGGAAGGAGCCAGGAGGTGGCTGGAGGAACTAATGGGTTGAAGGTCAAAGGCAGCAGGAGAGAGAGATATTGAAGACACAAGAATAAGAAAGAGATCACAGCAGGGCGCAGTGGCTCGTGCCTGTAGTCCCAGCTACTCAGGAGGCTGAGGCAGGAGGATTGCTTGAGGACAGGAGTTTGAGGTTGCTGTGATCCATGATCACGTCACTGCACTGCAGCCTGGGTGACAGAGTGAGACCCTGTCGAAAGAAAGAAAGAAAGAAAAGAAAGCAAGAAAAGAAAGAAAGAGAAAAAAGAAAGAAATCACAACAGAGGGAGAGCTCAGAGAAGGGGGTGCCATGGGGCTCGTGCACAGACGGAGAACTTGGCCTTGGAAGGGGAATGGAGGGAAAGAGGAAGGGATGGAAGGAAATACAAGGAGGTGTGCGGGTCTGGTAGCTCGCGGCGAAGGGCGTCTGTTGGCTGCCATCTCCTGTGTGAAACAGGGAACCAGGTGTCCTGCTATGATTGAGTAGGAAGGGGGGTGGCCTGGTGTTTGAGCGAGGGCTGGTTGGGGATGTATGCTGGGACCCCGACCCTGGGAATCGTGCCGCAGCTTGGTGGGACCGAGGAGCGGGTGAAGTTGATGACCGTGGTACATGGTAACCCCAATTCTGCCAGGGGGTTCCAAAGCAATCCAGGTACAGGTTTCGAGAAAGCAGACAGTTGGGTTTCTCCAAACTCCATATGAGGAAAGAAATGAAGGTGCTTTCATTGGAATGATGACACAAGTGTTTCAGTCTGTCTCCCAGCATGCGGTAGAAGAAAACACTTTGCATTTCGATAATAGGTCTGGGGAAAAGGACTGGCGACACTCAACATTTCCATAAAGTCACACTGACATTTTTTACTACTTAGACTTTGTAAACAAACACGTGCATTTTTCTGAACAACAAGTGTCATTCATTAACGCAGAATAAAACCAGATATGTCCTGTTGTGTTCAGAAAGACGTGGCCAGATGAGCCGAGGGCAGCTTGGTCGTTCCGTGCAGCGGAGGAGGGACCGGCTGGGGCCCTGCTGTGTGGGGGCAGCACAGGAAGGGCATGGCATGGCCACTTGTCCTGGGTCATCGGTAATTAGTGAGCGTCATGGGCAAAGAGTTTTATGGTCAGTAATAGTTTTCTGTAAATGAAAATTGCTCCTCCTTGCCGGGCAATTTAGTTATATCTGAGTTAGTCCAGGAAAGTCTTATTCATATTAACTATGACACGTATGAGTCAATGACTGTCACCAGAGACTTAAAGAGGTACTGTTGTCCTTTCAGTTCCAGGACGGACGCCTGCAGTGGCAGGGTGTTCTGAGGTCATTCAGGCTGCCGTGACCAAATCCAGGTGAAGCTGAAGCTAACGGGGTAGCGGGCGGTGGGACTGGGGGGCTGGGGTCTGCCGTGGGCTTTCCCCTCCCACGTTTAACAGTTCAGCAGCTACTTGCAGCGCAGCCAGAGACTCCTCATTTCCTCTCGTCAGCGTCCAGTTTACTGGCTCGGTTTCCGTGTAGAGCCAAGTTCTGAAGACGTGACTATTACGATAACAACAACAACGATGGGAGTTGTTCCCCCTCAGTCAGGTCCCCCAGTTAGGTCTTCGGAAATTTCCTATGCGAGACCAGCAAGGGAGAAGAAAAGCTTTCACCTGCTTTTAAGTGTATTGTGCTGTCCAAATACCTTCATGAATTTAAGCCTGTACTTTGTAGCACGTGGCCTTTTCCCTGAAAAACTTAGAACAACAAAAAATGTTGTCTTCTGAAACACGGTGGAACATAAATCTTTCCAGTTTAAACCAAGTCGGAGAGTGATTCTCCACTTACCCCGGTGGCAGCAGACAGTCCTGGACGCCCTGCGTGGGGTCTCCAAGAGACTTACGCAGGCGGTTTACCCCCCAGCTCTGCCTGTTGTTCTCAGCGGGGCCGTGTGCATTTATACGGTCACTTATGATTTCCACACGGCGCCGCAGCAGTGCAGGGCGTTTGCGTCGGGGAAGAATAGCATTCACCACTTGTTACGGGTGCAGTGTGAAATGACTTCTAGCCATTCACTTCTTGGGGAGAATTAGGCAGATTGCATCGTTTCTGGGAATGGAAAATGTGTGTCAACAGAGCGCAAATTAAGCGACTTGCTGGACATTATTTCACTGGCTGCATTAGGAGCACAAATGAGTCACAAGTGCCATAGAGATACGTGCAGATTTTTAAACATTAACTGAAAATTTGAAAGTTAGAATAACCGTGGACTTAGGATAAACTCACAGAATCAGAGATTCTATTTTAAATGGATATAAATGTCACCAAGTCCTCTGTTTACTTGGTACCTTTTTTGTGGGTCTGACGTATTGTTAAAAGGATAAACTAGTTTAGAAGGAAATCAGCATGCTTAGAGAAACAATGCTTCCCTAGCCCCTGGGTTTCAAGATAGATTTGAATCCTTCCATTCTATCCTTCCTTCATTTATAATCAGGCCTTTGCTGGTGGCCTGAATTTCTCAGCCCCCATACACATACACACACACACACACACACACACACACACACGCAAATACTGCATTGCCAAGGACAAAGAAAACTTAGTTCAATATCACATATTCCCTGCTTAATCAAATTCTAAGCTTCTCATATCATTCCAATGATGGACCTTTCCAATAGGGTTCCACAATTTTCAGTAGGTTTGAACATTTGCATCAAAATACATTTTTAAAGTATCTTAGATACTTCTGAACCCTGAATCTTCTCCTCCCCCCTCTTATTCCAGTTAACGCTGAGTAGATTTCTGCCAACTTTGCCCAGGAGGTGCCCACCACACCCGTCCCAAGCCATTCAGGGCACTGACCCATCAGCCTTGACTCTCACCCGGCCCACAGGTGTGGGGAAATGGAGCTGGGATCTGTCCTGACCAATAGTGGACAGGGGCTGGGCGCGGTGGCTCACGCCTGTAATCCTAGCACTCTAGGAGGCCGAGGCGGGCGGATTGTTTGAGCTCAGGAGTTCGAGACCAGCCTGAGCAAGAGTGAGACCCTGTCTCTACTAAAAATAGAAAGAAATTAATCGGACAACTAAAAATATATAGAAAAAATTAGCCGGGCATGGTGGCGCATGCCTGTAGTCCCAGCTACTCGGGAGGCTGACGCAGGATGATTGCTTGAGCCCAGGAGTTTGAGGTTGCTGTGAGCTAGGATGATGCCATGGCACTCACTCTAGCCCGGGCAACAAAAGCGAGACTCTGTCTCAAAAAAAAAAAAAAAAAAAATAGTGGACAGGAGCCGGTAGATGTTAATACATTCTTCCCCAGGAGGACAGTCCTGAGACTAGTTTTATCGGGCACCTCAGAGGCTCCTGCCAGATGGAACCACCTGACACAGTGATGTGTCCTTGTTCTGACTTTGACGGCCGTGTCCCGCTGCTCACTCCGCTTCCTGGGCCTACACTCCCAAGCACGCTGCTTCCGGCAAGCCTTTCTAGGCTCTGCTTGGGAAGGAACCCAGAGTAACTTGAGTTTATTTTGAGAAAAAAAAAATCCCACTGAATTGTTACTTCTAACATTTTAATTTCCCCACAGAAATTAAATTTTAATATTCCATTACAGTTTCATCAATTAAGCTTCATTGTCTCATAATGACACCTGCTGGCATTTTGCCTGCAATGATTAAGTAGCGCATCTACCCATGAGGCACGAAGCGCAGGGCAGGGCAGCGGGAGGGAGACGGACTTTGAGGTTTCCAGCCCGGCCCCGCCCCTTACTAGATGTGTGTCCTTGGGCAAGTCACTTAACCTCTCTGCGCCTGTTGCAGCCTCATTTGTGAAATGACCTTACGATGATAAAACTAGAAATTAATGACAAATAAAAAAGCAAAAAGACCTTTCACCTAGAAATTTAAAAACCTCTTATACCCCTTAAGTCAACAAGGAAACAGAAAATAAAGCTCAGAATGCCTTAAAAAAATAATGATGAAAACACAACACATCAAAATGCACGTGACGGAAAGCTAAAACTCAGAGGAAAATTATAACATTTAACACCTGTATCAGTAAACACGTAAAAATGAAAACGAATGAGTGAAACACCCAGTACGGAATGGAAAACAGACACACAAGAAAGGACAAAAGTTTAATCTTTTGAAAATCCACAGAAAGTTGACAATCCTCTGGAGAGTTTGCTCTAGGAAAAAAGAGATAAGAAAAAAACTGATACGACTAAAAATGAAAAAAGGATAAAACTATATAATCAGCAGGAATGTAAAATATTTATAGTAAGAGAATATTATAATGTAAGTTGTCCAAACTGGCTAGAGAAGAAATAGAAAACTCAATCCTCTCTAAGTTAATTATAGCACAGTCCTAATGAGAACATCATTATGATTTTCAACTGGACAAGTTGATTATAAAGGTCATTTAGAAGAATAAATGAGCAAAGAATAGCCAGGAAAATCCCCTCCAAAAAAACAAGTGCAGGCGTGGGGGTCGGCTGGCCGTGCAGAGATGGAGGCGTACTGTGTGAACCTCTAGTTAACGCAGGATGGTATTGGTATGTGCCTATACAGACAGACAAAGCACACGGAATAGAAGATCCAGAGACAGGCCCAACTGAACATAGACATTTAATATACAATTAAGTTGACATCTCAAATCCAGTGGAATAATTTTAATATGTGCTATTGAGATACCCAGAAGGCACATGAAAAATTATAAAATTAAGCCCGTCCTTATACCATACACCAGAATAAATTCCAAATGGAATTCATAGTTGGGGTTTATTTTTATCCAGTGTGACGATCTTGTCTTTTCATTGGAGTATTTAGTGTTTTTGCATTTGACATGATTACAGATATAGCTGGGCTTAAATCTACCATCTTTCTGTGTGTTTTCAACTTCTCCCATCTGCTCTGTATTCATTTTTCTCCCTCTTGTTTCCTTCTGTTGGATTAACTAGTTTTTATTCTTTCATGTCTCTCCCATTAACTTGTTAGTTGTCTTACACATTCTTGTGTCATTCTTTTGTTGGTCACCCGAGAGGTTACATCTCCCAGCCTTTATTTATTAAAGTCTAAAATAGATTGTGTCTTTGCCGCTGCTCAGATAGTGCACGGAGCTCACGACACTTTAACTGTATTTACTCTTCTCTCACCTTCTGTGCTGCCCTTATCACACACGGTCATATGTCACTTCACAGCAGGGACACGTCCTGAGAAATGCATTGTTAGGCAAGTGCATTGTTGTGTGAACGTCATAGAGTAGTCACACAAACCTAGAAGATGTAGCCTACTCCACACCTATGCTGTGTGGTGTGGCTTATCGTTGGTAGGCTGCACACCTGTACAGCACGTGACTGTACCGAACAGTGTAGGCAGCTGCAACGCAACGGTGAGTATGTGTGCCTCTGAACATCTGTAAACACAGAAAAGGTACAGTGACAATAGAGTGCTACAATCTTATGGGACGCCATCCCATATACAGTCTGTTGTTGAGCAATATCGTTATGCGGCCTGTGGCTGTATTTTAATTCTGTATATATTTATATATATTTTAACCCCCAATGACTTATCATTATTTATTTCACATAATCAATATTCACTTAGATTTACGTACATTTTCACTCTTTCTGCTGCTCTCCGTTCCTTCCTGTTTCTCCATATTTCACGCGAGGAGAATTTCCCTTCTGCCTGCAGAATTCTCTTTGGTATTTCCCTGAGTGCGGATCTGCCGGTACAAGATTATCTCTGTTTTTATTTGTCTTCAAATGTCTTTACTTCACCTTCACCTTTGAAGTATATTTTCTCACATACAGGATAGGATTCAACACAATCCCTATCAGAATTCTAACTGCCTTTTTTACAGGACAAGCCCCACTCCTAAAATCCATGTACAATTCCCAAGGACCCAGTATACTACCGGCAATCTTGAAAAAGAACACAGAGGGGTCACACTTCTTGATTTCAAACCCGCCTACAGAGCTGCAGAAATCAAGACAGTGGGGTACTGACAGAGGGTAGACGGACAGATCAATGGAATAGAACTGAGAGCCCAGAAATAAAACTGTACTTCTACAGTCCATCGATTTTCAACAGAGGTGCCAAGACTACTTAACGGGGGAAAGAACAGTCTCTTTAACACGTGGTGCTGGGACAATTTGACATTTACACACAAAAAAATAGATTTGGACCCCTACTTCACATCATATACCGAAATTTGCTCAAAATGGATCAGAGACCTGTTAGTGCTAAAACTATAAAACTCTTAGAAGGAAACATAAGCTTGAGTCTTCATCACCTTGAGTTATGCAACAGTTTCTTAGAGATGATACTGAAACCACAAGCAGCCAAGGAAAAACAGATACATTGGGCTTCATCAAAATTACAAACTTTTGTGCATCATAGGACACTATGAAGAAAGTGGAAAGACAACCCACAGAATGGGAGAAATACGTACAAAGTTGTGTGTCTGAGAAGGTTCCATGCTTCGGAATATGTTATAACTCAACAGCTAGAAGACAAATAACCCAACTGAAAAAATGAGCAAAGGGCTTGAATAGACATTTCTCCAAAGAAGACAGACATGTGGCAAATAAGCACATGCAAAGATGCTTCATGTCATTAGCCATTAGGAAAATGCGAATCGATACTGAGAAAAGCAACGAGACACTATTTCACAGCTACTAGGGTGGCTATAATTTTCAAAATGGAAAATAACAAATGTTGGTGAGAACGCGGAGAAATCGGGACCCTCGTGCATTGCTGGTAGGAGTGTAAAATGGTGCAGCCACTTTGGAAAGGAGTCTGGCAGTTCCTCGAAAGTTAAATATAGAGTTGCCATATGGCCTATTAGTTTTGTCCCTAGTTATATATCCAGGAGAATTGAAAACACACGTCCACACAAAAACTCGTACAAAAAATATCTGGGCCACAGACCGGTACCAGTCCATGGCCTGTTAGGGACCGGGCCGCAGAGCTCTGCCACCCCCACCCGTCCATGGAAAAATCGTCTTCCATGAAACCAGTCCCTCGTGCCAAAAAGGTTGGGGACTGCTGTTTATGGCAACATGAGTCATAGCAGAAACCCAAGTGCCCGTAAAATGATGAATGGATAAACAAAATGTGGCACGTCATACAATGGAAAATTATTTGGCCATAAGAAGGAATTAAGTACACGTACACGCCTTATCATAGATGAATCTTGCAAACATTATGCTAAGTCAAAGAAGCCAGTCACAAAGGCCACACGTTGTATGACGCCATTTGTATGAAACGTCCAGAACAGGCAAATCCATTGACACACGGTAGACTGGCGGCTTCAGGGCATGAGGGAAAGGAAGACTGGGAGTGACTGCTAGTGGGTATGGGGTTTCTTCTGGGGGATCATGAAAATGTTCTGGAATTAGATGGGATAGTTGCACAACCTTGTGAATACACTAAAACCACTGAATTGTACACTTCATTTATTTATTTATGTATTTATTTATGTGGCCAGGCAAGGTGGCTCACGCCTGTAGTCCTAGCACTCCGGGAGGCTGAGGGGGGAGGATCCTTTGAGCTCAAGAGTTTGAGACCAGCCTGAGCAAGAGCAAGACCTCGTCTCTACTTAAAAAAAAAAAAAAAATAGAAAAATTAGCCAGGTATGGCGGTGCCCACCTGTAGTCCCAGCTACTTGGGAGGCTGAGGCAGGAAGCTCCCTTGAGCCAAGGAGTTTGAGGTTGCGGTGAGCTATGATCACGCCACCGAAACCTACCCCAGAGCAACAGAGTAAGACTGTCTCAACAACAGAAAAAATAAAAATTAAAAAATTAAAAAAATAAAATAACACCACTGAATTGTACACTTTATTTATTTATTTATTTATAAAGACAGGGTCTTGCTCTGTCTCCCAGGCTGGAATGCAATGGCATGATCATAGCTCACTGCAACCTTGAACACCTGAGCACAAACAATCCTCCCACATCAGCCTCTGAGTAGCTGAGACTACAGGTGCAAGCCACCACACTGGCTAATTTTTTAAATTATATTTTGTAGAAATGGGGTCTTGCTATGTTGCCCAGGCTGGTCTCGAACACCTGGCAGAAGCCACTGCACCCAGCCGAATTGTGTACTTTAAACAGGTGAACTTTATGGTATGTGAATTATATCTCAATTTTTAAGTTTGATAAAAAATCCTTGCATTTCTTACGTATTTGTAATATACTATTAGATCAGTTGCCCAGTATTTTATTCAGGGTTTTTGCATATTCATTTACATATGAAACTAGCCTATAATTTTGTTTTATAATATTGTCTTTGTCTTGTTTCAGTATCTAGGTTCTGTAACAAGAATGAGGTAGATAGTTTTCTTTCTTTTTTTATTCTCTGGTATAGTTTATATAAAATAGCAATGATCTGTTCCTTAAGTGTTTGATAAAACTTGCCCATAAATCTATTTGAGCCTGATGTGTTTGGTGGGGCTGAGGGGTGGAGTATGTCTTTGATCACCATTTCAATCTCTTTAATTATTAGTAGGGGATCCAGATTTTATATTTCTTCTTGTATTTTACTAATTTATATTCTTGTAGAAAATCTGAGTTTTAATATTTTATATGCAGCTATGAGCCCTTTGATTTTTAATGTTGTTATTAATGCCTCTTTTTTCTTTATAACTCTTATAAGAGAACTGTCTACCTAATTAGACTTTCAACCATTCCTTCCTTGTAATACATGCATTTAAGATAATTCACTTACCTAAAAGTATCGCTTTAACTGCAAAAAGATTTAGATGTGAGGTATTTGTTGTTTAATTCTAGATATTTAATAATTTCTAGTTAGATTTCTTCTTGTATATTTTTAAGATTGTAGAGGTTTTAAAAATCTGTCTTAAAAATAACTTCCATTAAGGCATGAAAAAGGCAGTTAAATCAAAATAAATTTAAAAAATAAAAATAACTTCTAAATGAATTACACTATGTTCAGAGAGTAAGGTCTGTACTATATCAATTCCATGCAATTTACTGAGATTTCTTCATGGCCTAACAGTTGGTCAATTTTTATAAATGTTCTATATGTGGTTTTTTTGTGCTTGGAAAGGATGTGTACAGTATGCAATAATCAATGTGCACAGATACATAGGATCTTCTTAATCATATTATTCAAAATCTTATCCATAATTTTTTGTCCACTTGATACATTGATGTGTTCATTTGAAAATTCTTTTTAATTCTTTCAGCTTAGATTGGAAGGGGAAACTATATTTTATTCTTTACATGTATAAACATTAGTTGCTTTGGTGCTGTTGATTTTTTATGATAAAATCATGGCATAAAATATTCATATACGAGACCTCTCAGGCGTCACCCTCTGTGTGAGGGGGAGGGCAGAGTGCCCCCTGCCCCCTCCAGTCAGGCCACCCTGGACTTACATCCCAACTGGGCTTTGGGTGTCCGACCTTGCCTGGGACCCAGAGGCACTTCTTAGCGGGGAGGGAACCTATTTGGCGTGTTCCCCAATACACTTTATCGCAACCAGACCTGGTGTTGACATTTCCATCTCTCTGACTTCTGTGCCTGCCTTGGGGTGGAACTTGGAAGAGAAGCTCCACACACTTACTATAAGAAAGGGAATAAAGTTAGCATACGCTGGGAGGTGCCACCCATGCAGGCCTGCTCCACACTTCTGTCAGCCGCTCCTTGGTCCCCAGGCCCCTGCCCTTGGGAGTCTGCACCGCCATCGGCCAGCGTGAGGCCTCCCTGCCCGCCCCCGTCTCCAGCCCTCCCCGGTCCACGCCGTCATCCTGAGCCCTGGATGGGTCCTTCACGGTTGGAGGCCACCCCTTCTTTTCCAGCATATACAGAACAATTCTAAAAACTGACCAAATACAAGGCTGTAAAGAAATCTCAGTAAATTGCATGGAATTGCTATTATATAGACCATATTCTCTGACCATAAAATAGTGGATTTAGAAGGTTTTTTTTAACAGCTCTAAAAAAGATCACAATCTTAGTGCACAAGAAAAATCTAAATAGAAATTATTCTTTTGCAGCTACTTTCTTGCCGTGAGTTTCTGGAGGACAGGCAGGGGGCAGATGATTCGGTGAGGTCCTTTTCAGTGCTTAAAATGTTTGATTTATTTTAACCGCTTGTTTGGAGGACCTGTTGTTTGATGGCACCTGGGAGCTGTCCCCTCTTGTGTGTGTCTCCCAGGTTTCTCCTTTCCCCGGGTGACCTGTCATGGCGGCCCACGCAGGGCTGTCAACTTTGTCAGCTTCGGTTTCAGCGGAGGTGCCACTTTTCTTGGAATTTTTATAAACTTGTTTTGTTCCTAGCTTCTGTCTCGCCATGTATTCCATCCTCCTCCACAGGTCAAATGGAAGTGAAGCCTTTTATGAAGTTTCCCTCTTTTTTCAAACTGGAAAATTGGCAGCGATGCAGTTTAGAAGCCAGTTGGAAAGTCTGGGGCCCGCTGGCAGGCGGTGTTACCTTTGGCACGTTTACGAGTTTGTTTACAGAAAAGGGGAGAGGTGAGCTGCGTTTACTCGGCCCTGTGTTGGAATCTGACCGTATTCATAGATAAAATCTCACTGCAGAGAGTTCTCACGAGTTCTTCCTGCAAGTGGGAAGGCCCGAAGTTCGAGGAGAAGTCGGCATTCCCAGCTCCACCAGGATTTGGTTACCTTACTGTCCTCCTGACACTTTACCTCCAGAGCAAACGTTCCCTGCAAGATCTGGTATGAGAACCTCACGGTATTTGCAGGGAGTGCAGAGACAGCAGGGACAGAGGGAAACCCGGTTCCTCACTCAGAACTGGCTTCCTGGAGCAAGGAATTCTGGATGGACAAAAATAAACAAAGGCGCTAAATCAGTTCCAGGCTGGCGCCTTCCTTCCCTCTATGTCAAGCTCTTTTCTGGGTCCCAGAGGCACCAAAGCACACAAGATCCACTCCATAAGTCCCAGGAGCTCCCAGAAGGCAGACAGGGAAATGGAGACCAGCTCTGCAGGGCTGACTGAGCTGGGGCGGGGACCTGAAGAGAGGGGACCCAGGCCAGGCCCCAAGGCAGGCGGCTGAGCCCGACCTGGGAAGACAAGCTCCAGCTTGTCCTGTTGCGTGCAGAGGGGAGAGGAGGGCCCAGCAAGGGCCTAGAAATATTATCATGGACCTCAGGAGAGAGGGGACGTTCAAATTATGTATGGCAGTGACACCATCACAAATGTCTGCACTTTACAAAAAGGCAAAACTGACCACAATGACACTTTTTGAACAGGAGACAGAGTTCGGAGGCCGAGAGTCCTCCCAAGAATGGTCAGGCGCAGCTGTGGATGGAAACCTCTGCGGACTGAGTTTAAGGTCACAGGCCATGGATGCTGGACAGGTAGCAGGGGCTGCCGGGTGTCCTGGTGCAGCCGGATGCAGGGAGGTTCCTCGCACACCCTCCCTCCCTCCCTCGCATCTGCCCTGCATGGTCTGTGTTCTGGGAGCTTCCACGTGTATCAACACTCTGGGGGCTGGTTTTCTGAGCAGGGTGGGTGTGTGTGGGGGTTGTGCTGGAACCACCTTCTAGCTGTCTCTGGACTCTGTAGACAGCAGGCACCTCCCCATCCCTGAGGAATCGCTCCTGTCCCCCAGGAGGCAGCCCAGGCTCCAGGCCCTGAAGGAACCCAGCTCTTCCCAGCACCAGAGCACGGATGTGGCCAGGCAGGAGACGAAAGGCCAGGATGAATTTGAAATTCATGTCCTTTGCATTTTTACCTCATAAGGGCATGAAAATCAGATTCCAAGCATCCGATTCCGTTGGCCTTTAGCTTGCAAGGGAATTTAATCTTTGTGCTTCCCTGACTCCCCAGAAATCTAGCAATGCAAAGAGGATTTATATTAAAATGCTGAGTGCCTCTATACTACTGGCCTGTGTCTCTGTGCTGTCGTTTAATCTCAATGCTGGGCCTCTGATCACCTATACTGAGAAATAGGAAATGACTCGCTTTCTCAGCAGAAGTGGTACCCATGGCCAGCACCTCGCAGTGAAAATACAGTTTATTGCTGGAAACTTTTTTTTTTTTGAGACAGAGTCTCCCTCTGTCACCTGGGTGGAGTGCAATGGCATCATCATAGCTCACTGCAGCCTCAAACTCCTGGGCTCAAGCGATCCTCCTGCCTCAGCTTCCCAAGTAGCTGGGACTACAGGCTAATTTTTCTATTTTTAGTAGAGATGGGGTCTTGCTATTGCTCAGGCTGGTCTCATACTCCTGGCCTCAAGCGATCCTCCCGCCTCAGCATCCCAGAGTGCTAGGATTACAGTTGTGAGCCACCGCCCCCCACCTACTGGGGAAATTTTGAAGCAGAGAAGCAGAGGGCATACATGCAATCCCTGAGCTCTGCTTGTCCACTGGAGAGATGAGCTTAGAGCAGGTGCCATGGGACTGGGAGCCTCAGAGACCTTTTGGAGAGAGGGATCCTGTCCCAGCAAAGCCCAGATGTTCACGGAGAATGGGGACAGGTCCCTAACAGAGGACCTTCCTGTTTGAGTAAATGGCCTGTGTCACTCCTTCTTTCCATTATAATTAGAGCATTATGCTGAGTGATTAAAACTCATCAACTTAGGAACTTTACATACCTGTGAGGATTATCAGGAGAAGGAAGGGGAAGTGGGTGTCTGGGTTGAGAAATTGAGGCTCACTGTTGTCATGGAACAAACAGAGGGCTCTGGAGGGAGAAGGACACTCGGAGGTCTTTTGCTGGCCCCACTACTGAGCATCCGGCGACACTGGACAAGTTACCCATCCCTCCAGGCCTCCGTGTCTGTTTCTGGAGTGTTCAGGTTGTACCATTTTGTAGAGCTTCCCACTCGGGACTCCGTCATCCATGAGTGAGGTCGTCTGCAAGCCCCAAAGCCCTGGATCTTGATTGAAATACAGTCAAAAAGAGATCTGGAAGTCATTTCTAAAAGCAATTTAGAATGTTAAATATGATATATTGACTTCTGAAAAATATGACCAACAACTTCATGTTCTCAGTTACTCACCCGGACTACTATTTGTTTGCCGCAAGCGAGAAAATTCTTGTGATAAATGAGCAGAGTGTTCGGAGACTAATTGCACCTCTGGAATTACCTGCAGATGGCAATTCCCATCTGCGTCCTGCACCAGAGGATGACCCCACTTCAGCTCCTCGTGGTGCTTCCGAAAAGTCCTAACGGCCTTCAAAGGCCTCTCGCACCAGCCCTGGCGTTTCCTCTGTCTCAAAAGGAGCCAGAAAATGGTTTCACAGACTCCTCTGATGGTACTTCTTAGAGGAAGCCATGGGAGGCAGCCCCTCTCGCTTGGTGAAACTTGCAGCATGTACCTGCTGGGCCAGTTTGGGGCCCAGATCTCACCTGTTGAGGATTCGGCAATATCCCATAGCTGGCCGGGTGAACCTCAAGGTTATGGAGTTGACTGCTTCCAAAACCAGGCCCTCCAGTAAACAATCTGATTTTATCTGAAAGAGGCCACTGCTGCTGACCAGGTGGCTCCTGAATAGATAAGTCTGATCCAGTGAGCTTAGCTGAAAAACAAGTTAAATGGAGTAAAAAAAAATCTCTTGAAGAGAGAGAACAACGTGGGCTGTGTTGGGGCCGTAAGCGGAATTTCGCTCAGCAGGAGCAACTGTTTTCATCAGAGAAAGGATTATGGGGCTCTTGAGGAAGGTTTCCAAGAAACAGAAAAATAGTGCCGATTCAAGTTCGGTAAATAATGAGGTGTCTGTCTGCTGGCAACTGCAACACGGAGCCCAAGCGAAGCTGAAAGCGAGGGAGGCCGGGAACGCGCTGTACGAGGCGGGTTCACTGAAGGCGAAAACAAAGTGCTTTAATTAATACCGACCGACTCGCAGACAGAAGGAACATCGTGATGGGAGGGCAGAGTGGAGATTTGTGGAGGCGGGAGGACCCCAGACTCACCCTGGACGGTCAAGTTGAAATGAAGGCCAAGCCCCGGTCGTGGGTAGGAGGCCGCAGCGAGGAGCGGAGAGAGCTCTGACTTCTGCTCCATTGAAGTTCAAAAAGAATCTAAGTAACGTTGTTGGGGAACTGAGAAGTCGGGAGACAATGCTTCCAATTGCACGAAAACAGAAATAGGCGCCTGGAGTCACCCAGAAATCTTCCAGTTCTACAGCCCTATAAATTATTGACGAATCCCTTCCTGGACAACAGAAACTATTTCATAGGACCCTTTCAAGCTCATAATTACTTCAAAGGTCCTTATTTAGTCGTGAGAAGACTTGGGACCCAGTTCTAAATCACAGCTCCGTGTTTGAGAACATTCCAGCGATTTGTGAACGCGGTAACCCGAGAGAGCATCACTACTTTCATCACGTAGAACGCTGGGTTCTCATGTTGAATGTTTTATTTTAAAAGATTGTCCTTTTTTTGTTTGTTTTGCTCGTTAGCACATGTTCTTTATAAAACAGCCACCCCACAAAGAGCGCCGAAGTGCCTGAACACGAAGGCCGCCGCCGCCGGTCCCTCCTCAACTCGCTGTCACAGTTTGGCGGGTACCACCCCGGGCCGTTCTTGGCACACACGAGCACGTAATCACGAACCTCTTTCCCCCCTGGATTCTAGATACAAAATTCAACCGACATCTACACATTCATTTCTCTTGAGCTGTAGTTGATAACCAGGTGCTTGTTTGAACCGGATCTAAACCAGAAAGCTTCTCCTCGGGGAAAACACGGCGCTCAAGGCCACGTGCTGGAGTCGGGCTGTGTCTTCACCTCTGTCCAGCGCCGTAGTTGTTGCGGGGGTCACGGTCGGAGAACCGAGCCCTCAAGCCAGCCGGCCCTGTGCAGCTCAGTCAGTCACAGAAGGGAAACGGTGGTGGTGTTGAGGCGCAGGAAGCAAAACCCCCAAATATGGCACTCGGGCGTGTGCAGTGCTTTGAATTAAAGAAAGTCAAAAGGCCTCACCAATCGGCCTCAGAATCGAGTTCTCTCTCTGACCTTCCCCTGCCCCGACCTCCCCGACTTTCTCTCTGGAAGCACCAGCAGGGACTCTGTCCAGAATTACCTTGTGCAAGGAAACTTCTTTCCAAAAGAAATGCGGTTGTCTTAAGACCCCTCGCTAGGAATCCCACCCACCACCAGGGAAGACCAACCACCGGGGAAGGCAAGAGGCAGAGCCACCGCTGTGCCCAGACAGACTTCCCATCTACTCCGAGGGCAGCTCCGAGAGATCACCTGGGAGGCTTCGTCCGCATAAAAAGACCACCTTTGCTCGCAATGCTCTCGGCTCCCACCTTCCCCCGCTCCCCAGAGCTCACAGGAACTTTGTCAGCCACTGCTCTTTGGGCTCGTTCTTTCCCCCAAAAATCATGTATGTGAGTACTCCCATCCCCCTTCCCCTGTGAAGCATCTGGACCTCACTGGGTCATCGGACAATCGTCTGCCTGTGATTGTCCCATGCTTACGTGTGTTAAACAGATGCTGTATCCCTTTTCCCTGTCAACCTGCCTCTTGTCTGTCTGTTTTCAGCGAATCGTTGGAGAGTGAAGGGGAAGCTTCCCCTCTCCAAGCCCACAATATTTAGGAGCCTGCATAGACGTGGGACGTCGCACTTAACTCGCCTCCGTAGGAAGTGTCCTAGAGCCGAGAGTTGTTTCACACCGGGATGAGCTTTTGATGATCTTTTAGGAAAACCTGAAAGGAAATGGAGTACCGTGATTTCATTTAAAACTGGAAGGACAAAAGAGACTGTGTGCAAAGAAGTTCCAAGAACCATTTGATCTCCAAACCCATCCGAAACCTGCAGGGAGGGGCTTGTTTCTCAAAGTGCAGCCCCAGTCCTGGTGCCCAGAAGCACCAGGGTGCTGTCGGACTTGCTGTCCCAGGTGCAAGAATGGGAATCTCTGCAGGAATAGTTAACAAGCACGTAGAAAGCACCCCAGATGGCCCTTAGTCTCACCAAAGTTCGAGAATTGGCCAAGAGAACAGAAGAGAAGACAGAAGCTCTGTATGTTCTCAGGTGGCCCTGTGGAAAGAAGACATTTAGGCCAAGTGATGGGAAGGGGTTTCCAGGGGACTCATATGGCCTTGGCCAGCCACGGTGCACACACGGACATATACAGAAATCAAATAGCGGGGTAACGTCGCTCATGCAGAGGAAAAGAGGATCTCTGAAACTAGAATAAGAAGTTTTTGGCCACATGCAGTGGCTTATGCCTGTAATCCCATCACTTTGGGAGGCTGAGGCAGGAGGATCACTTGAGGCCAGGAATTAGAGACCAGCCTGAGCAAGAGCGAGACCCCATCTCTACTAAAAATAGAAATAATTAGCTGGGTGTGGTGGTGCATGCCTATAGTCCTCGCTACTTGGGAGGCTGAGGTGGGAGGATAGGTTGAGCCCAGGAGTTTGAGGCTGCAGTGAGCTATGATCACACCACTGCACTCTATCCAGCCCAGGTGACAGATTGAGACCCTGCCTCAAAAAAAGGGAAGTTTTCGATGTTGCAAATCAGTCCCTGTCAGTCAACAAGTAGGGAATATTTACTGAGAACTAAATCTGTGCTAAGCATTGGGACAAAATACAAACATAAATGAAAGAATAGTGAACAATGTAAGCCATTGTATAATTAACTGCTAAATTACGTAGCACTGACAAGCCAGTGTAGAGGAGATAGAAGAAGGTTATAGAAGGAAAGCACAACTCCAAGAATTGGTAGGGGATGAATACGTCACCAGGAAAGAGCGCAGAAGCAAGAAAGAGCATGGCATGTCCAGATGAGAGTGGGATCTAGGTTTATGGGGTCGGACTGTTTAAGTCAAGGAGAAATGAATCTGAGTGGACAGAGTGGAGCCCGAGGAAACTAGGCAGAAAGTTTTATGCTTTGGGGTGTGGAAATGGCCATAGAATATTTCCGAGCAGCTGTTTAGGAAGTGTTGGTGTATCTGCGCAGAGAGGACAGACCATCTGCTGACTCAGGGGCACAGAAGCAAGTACTGTTAGTACTCACATCCCAGATCTCTACAGGCCCTCAAGTATCATCTAAGCTTTCCTTGGTGACTAAGCAAGGAGCAGATCCGGGGGAGGAAATCAAAGGTTTGGTTTTAGACGTGATAAACTTGAGGTGCCTACTAGATATTTAAGTGGAGAACTCAAGTGAGCAATGGGATATTCAAGTCCAGAGAACAGGAGGTCAAGGCAGGAGGTATCAACACCAGGGTATAGACAGTATTGTAACGGAAATCGGTGAGCCAAGGGCCCTCTCCGATTGCCCTGTTCACCGCCAGTGGTTGGCAGCAGAGTGGAGCCTGACACTATGTCTGCTCCTTGTTCAAAATCCACCCCCAAACACCCAAATCCATCTCTCCAAACGTGACTAAGTCCCAGGCCCAAGTCGCTAACTCTCAACCAGTTTTTCACATGGGTGTCTTGCCAAAATGCTTAACTCAATGATTCTGACAATACTGTGATCAAAATTCATGGGGTGCCTCTAAAGTCACACGTAGAGGAAAATGTACAACTGCAAATGTTTATAATAGAAAAGAGGAAGGGCTGAAAATCAACAACCTCAGTGTCCATCTCAAGAAGTTAGTGAGCAAACAGCACGTTAAACCCAAAGAAAGCTGAAGTGGGCAGATAACACAGGTAAAAGCAGGAACTAATGAAGTGGAAAGTAGCCCCAAATAGAGAGGACCGACATTCGAAGAGACCGATGAAAAACCCCGGCAAGGCTGACCGAGACGAGAGAGCGTAAGCAGTGGATACCAGGAGTGGACAATGGGACTATGTGCGTCTGCTGGGTCCTGGTGGCTTAAACAGCAGATGTTTATTTTCCCGTAGTCCTGGAGGCTGGAAGTCTGGGATCAAGGTGTCGGCAGAGTTGGTTTCTCCTGAGGCCTCTCCTTGGCTGGCGGATGCTGTCTCCTCCCGCTGCCCTCGCTCGGGCTTTCCTCTGCGCATCTGTGTCCTGATCTCCCGGTCTTACAAAGGCACCAATTGTTTCAGACGAGGACCCACCCTAATGAGGTCATGTCACCTTAATTTCCTCTTTAAAGACCCTTACCCCTCCACATACAGTCATACACTGAGGTACTGAGGGTTAGGACTTCAACAGGAGTTTTGGGGTTACACAACTCAGCCCATTGTAGAGACAATTCCATGGCTCTTAAAGACAATGAAAAGGTCACTAAAAGATACTATAAACAAAATTTGTCCAAAAAAGAATTTTAAAATTATGATGAAGTAAACAATTTTCCTTAGAAAACACATATCACCCATCTATTACAAAAAGAAATAGAAAATCTGAATAGCCTATAACTATTAAAGAGATTGAATTCACAATTTTAAACTTCTCCACAGAGAAAACTCCAGGCCCAGAGGGCTGCTCACTGATGAGTTTCCTCTAAACATTTAACAAAAATATAATATCAGTCTTACCCAAATTCTTCCTGGAATAGAAAAAAAGGGGGGGGGGAAGGAAGCACTCTTTCATCTGTTTTATGGGACTCGCATGACTTTGAAACCCAAACCTGATAGAACATTTTTAAAAGGGAAAATTACAGGCCGGGTGCAGTGGCTCAGGCCTGTATTCCTAGCACTCTGGGAAGTTGAGGCGGGAGGATCGCATGAGGTCATGAGTTCAAGACATCTCCGAGCAAAAGTGAGACCCCATCTCTACAAAAAATTGAAAAATTAGCTAGGCGTGGTGGTATGCGCCTATAGTCCCAGCTACTTGGGAGGCTGGGGCAGGAGGATCACTTGAGGCCAGGAATTAGAGACCAGCCTGAGCAAGAGCGAGACCCCATCTCTACTAAAAATAGAAATAATTAGCTGGGTGTGGTGGTGCATGCCTATAGTCCTCGCTACTTGGGAGGCTGAGGCGGGAGGATAGGTTGAGCCCAGGAGTTGGAAGTTGCAGTGAGCTATGATGACACCACTGCACTCTAGCCCAGGTGACAGAGAAAGACTTTGTCTCAAATGGAAAAAAAGAGAGAGAGAGAGAGAGAGAGAGAGAGAGAAAATTACAGGCCAGTCTCTGTAAAATATTAGCAAAGCAAATAAATCAATAATAAATAGAAAAATTTTTCACAATTAAATTGTGTTTTTTCTAGAAAGTAATGTTAGTATAACATTAGAAAATTAATCAATGCAATTTATCACATTAACAGAAAAGAGGAGAAAAATCACATGAGCATATCAATGGATTTTTAAAAACCTTTGATTAAATTTAATACATATTCATGAGAAAAATTCCTAACAACTGAGAATAGAAGAAAACTTCCCAAATCTGATAAAGATGTCAATAAAAAACCTACAGCATGCATCATGCTTTAGGTGAAATATTAACAGCTTCCCTCCAAGATTAGGAATGAATGAAAGATATCTGCTAACTGCACCTCTATTAGCATTGTTTTGAAGGTCCAGATAGTTCAATAAGGCAAGAAAAAGAAATAAAAGATATAAAAATTGGAAATGGGGGGATTATTATTTCACAGATATGTTTGTGTAAATTGAAAAGCTAAAAATCTAAACAAATTATAAAATTGATTAGCAATTAGCAATTTAGCAATTGCTAAGCTGATTTAGCAATTTAGTGAGTTTAGCAAGGTTACTAGATATAAGGCAAATATACAAAAATTATATTTCTACATACCAGCAACAAACTGAAAATGAATATTTTGACGATGATACCATTTATAAGAGTATCAAGAAATATCAAACACCTAGAAATAATTAAAAAATACCTATATCTCCTATGCTATAAAACATTATTGGCCGGGCGCGGTGGCTCACGCCTGTAATCCTAGCACTCTGGGAGGCCGAGGCGGGTGGATTGCTCAAGGTCAGGAGTTCAAAAGCAGCCTGAGCAAGAGCGAGACCCTGTCTCTACTAAAAAATAGAAAGAAATGATCTAGATAACTAAAAATATATAGAGAGAGAAAAAATTAGCTGGGCATGGTGGCACATGCCTGTAGTCCCAGCTACTCAGGAGGCTGAGGCAGTAGGATTGCTTGAGCCCAGGAGTTTGAGGTTGCTGTGAGCTAGGCTGACACCACGGCACTCGCTCTAGCCCAGGCAACATAGAGAAACTCTGTCTCAAAAAAAAAAAAAAAAAAAAAGTTATTGAAAGAAATTTTTAAAGACCTAAATACAGATCTATACATAATGTTCATAGATCAAAAATACACAAAATTTTCAATTCTCGTCAAATTAATCAATTGTTTTAAAATCCTAAAGTTTAAAAATCTCAGAGGTTTTTTTAAAAATGTGTTTATTATGCATACAGAAAGACTGATTCTCAAACATGCATGGTAAAGGGCCAAGAACAGTCAGAAAAATGTTAATGAAGTATAAAGTTGAAGAACTTACTCTACCAAACATAACGACTTACCACACAGCTATGCAAACATGACAAAAGGACCAATGGAACAGAATAGAGTCTGGAAACAGCCCCCTACATACAGGCATTTGATTTATGACGAAGGTGGCAGTGTAGGATAGGGAGGAAAGGAGACTTTTTTTTTTTATAAAGAGTGCTCAGTCAAGTGGATATTCACATGGAAAAAAATTAATTTGGCACCTATCTCATAGCAAAACTAGAAGTCGATTCTAGGTAAATAATAGATCTTCTGAACATGAAAGGTAAAACAATAAAATTTCTAGAAGATAACATAGAAGAGTATATTTATAATCCTGAAGTCAGGAAAGATTTCTTAAGTAGGGCACAAAAAATACTATAAATAAAACAATTGATTAACTGGACTACATTAAAACTAAGAACTTGCAAAGGACTTGTATCCAGATACACAACAAATGCTTACAGGTCAATAGGAGAGACAGACAACCCAATAGAAATACGGGCAAAAGGCTTGACCAGACGCTCTGCAAAGGAGATACTGAGACAGCCGACGAACGTACGAAGAGGCGTTGAACCTCAACACTCACAGGGAAATGTAAATGATAACGATCACTATATGCCCATATACCCCCACCAGGTGGCTAAAAGTAGAAGATAAACATTATTAATGTGTGGTAAGTGGGTGAGCAACACTCAGTGCTAAGAGTGTAAATTGGTACAAACTTCTGGAAAACTGTTTGACATTGCCTACTAAAGGGGTGAATAGAATGTCATCTATTCACCCCAAAATGCCACTTCTGGGTATATACCCAACAGAAATACCTAAGTGCAAACAGCAAAAATGTGCATTACAATGTCCATAGCAACGTTATCTATAATAACCCTAAAGTAGAAACAGCCCAAATGTCTGTCAACAGAAGGATGGATAAATATCTTAAGGAATATTCATATAACAGAATATATACGGTACTGAAAATGAACTACAGCTACAACGTGGATGACTTTCAAAATTCAAATGATGAACAAATGAAACCAGACACAGAAGCATACACAGTTCTGATTCCATTTCTATAAAGTTTTTTTTAAAATGGCTAAACTAAGCCCTGGAGTTTAGGGATGGATGCTCTCGGGTTGCTGGTCTGCACACTTACATGTCTGATCCACCAGGAAACACAGAGCTTGCATCGGAGTGTCACTAAACACACTGCTTAGTTCAGTTGCCTTTTTTTTTTTTTTTTTTTTTTTTTGCAGCAAGGCATTCCAGATGAAGGAAGCAGAGCGTTGATTTAAATTCCAGTGCAAGCTCTGCATCTGGAAGCTGACTGACACTTGGAGTGCCACTGCTATCTACATGCCTCCTAAGCTCACCTGGGCTCACCTGTAGCTGCAGTAGACAGTCCCAGTACAGTGACAGTTTCCTGTCTCAAGCTCCCAGCTTTCTCTAGCACCCTGAGAGTTTGCTCTCCCGCTGCTATGGATGGAATTGCGTCCCCCCACCAAATTCCTATGTTGAAGTCCTAACCCCCAATGTAGCTTTGTTTGGAGACACAGCCTTTATGGAAATAATTAAGGTTAAATGAGGTCGTAAGGGGAGGACTCTGGTCCAATAGGGTTAGTGTCCTCACAGGAGGACCAGGAAGTGAGCTCTTGCATGCACTCTCTCTCTCTCTCTCTCTGCCATGCGAGGACACAGCAAGAAGGTCACCATCTGCAAACCAGGAAGAAAGCCCTCACCAGAATCCAACTACGTTGACATCCTGATCTTGGACTTCCCGACTCCAGAATTATGAGAAAATAAATTTCTGTTGCTTCAGCCACCTTGTTGACGGTATTTTGTTATGGCGGCCCAAGCTGACTAGTACGGGCATCAACAGCTGCAACTGCAAGTGCAGGGCAGTTGACATGCACAGGGGCAACTCTCGACGAGGATGTGGTAAATGAATACCCCGGCTCCCCAACCTCCAGCAGGACAACCATAAGGTGCTACAGACTGAATGTTTGTGACCCCCCACCCCAAATTCATCCAGTCTACAGCCATACCACCCTGAATGCACCCAAGTTCATCTAATCTTGGAAGCTAAGCAGGGTCGGGCCTGGCTAGTACTTGGATGGGAGACCGCCTTGGAATGCGGAGTGCTGTAGGCTGCACTTTTATTAATAAATAATAACTGAATGTAATCCCCAGTGTGGTGGTATTTGCAGGTGGGGTCTTTGGGAGGTGATTAGATCATGAGGGTGGAGGCCTCACGAATGGGATCAGCACCCTTATCAAAGAGGTCCCGCAAGAGCTCCCTTGTCCTTCTACCATGTGGGGACACAGCCAGAAGATGGCCATCTATCGGCCCTCAGCAGACATCGAAACTGCCAGCGCTTCGATCCTGGCTTTCCCAGCCTCCAGAACTGTGAGAAATAAATTTCTGAGCCAGACTGAGCCCCTGTCGCTCTCGTGGATAAACTATTTTTCATGTACATATGAGCTTTGGTCCCCTCCCCGCCTCACTCTCTTCCTGCTTCCTGGGACCACCTCGCAAATCAACTACCAGCTTCTGAGGGAACCCAAACTAGGACATGTGCTACAGGACAAAGCCAAGAAGCCACGAACACAGAAGTCAGAACAGTGGTCACCTCTTGGCAGCGGCTGAGAGAAGAAAGGGCTAACGCTACAGAGTGAGCAGGGCTTCTAGGTTTATTCTGAGCCTGGCTGGTGGTTGCACGTGTGTGATAACTCAGTGAGTGTTCATTCTGTTTCATGCACTTTTCTGGGTTATATTTCATAAAAGTTTAATGATTTATAACGTTATTAAGATCTAATATTAAAATAATTTGGAAATTTTATGCTTTTAATTTATTAGTTGTATAACTAATGTGGTTAAGTGTTTAGAAAGTTCTGCTTAGTAGATTCAGAATTTTAATAAATTAAACAAAATAGATAAAGCACAAAAGCTGTTTGAACTTTAAGGATCCCGGCAACGTGTGGTCTGTTCTCTCAAGACCCGAGCAGAGGCTGGCTGGGACGTCTCTATGCATGCTGAGTCATCACTCTCCTGACAGGTGAACAGCAAATCCAAGTTGAGGCTGGCAGAGGGTGGCTCCCAGCCACTGAAAAGCAGGGCGAGCCTCAGGGGGCCTGGAGCTTTGCAGCAGCATCCAAGAGGGCCTCAGGCTCCCCGGGGTGGCTTCTGCCTGGTTCCGGGAGCTGTCCCTATAAGGTTGCCAAATGGAGCAAATCAAAACACAGGATGCCAAATGTTGCCTGGAACATACCGAGCATAAAAATTATTCTCTGTTCATCTGAAATTCAAATTTAACTGGGCATCCTGCATTTTATCCAGCAGCCCTGTGACCCAGCAAGGTGCTACCCCTGCCCACGAGCAGGGAGGCCCAGCACCCCGCGGCTCCGCACTGCCTGGCACCCAGACCCTGGGTTCTCGCTCAGCCTCAGCTCAGATTCCAACCATGACCCAGTGGGTTCTAATTCCCCTTTGTCCCACGGTTTTGTTCCACAGGCACTGTACAAAGAGGGCATGAGTCTGGGAATCAGAATTCATTTTGCTGCAAACATAGCATGATGGAGTTTCCAGGGCAGCCCATAACGATCTGTTTTAACCCACTACGTACCCGTGTGTGCACGGGACAATAGTACAACTTCAACTGATCCTGTTCTGTGGAGATCAAATAAATATATTCCAGTGTCGTCTGTGTGCTTTGCCTCTACCAGGTGTTGCAGGAGGCTACAAAGAGGAATTGGAGGGTCCTGCCCTTCTGGAGTTTACAATGCGGTATCATTACAGGACTGTCATTTTGTGACTTTTTTCCCATGGAAACAAAATTTCTGGGTTTAACTCAGAGTCTCAGGGTAACAGCTGGTCCCCCAGCAGGAAGAGCTGTGGCAATAGGAACAGTGTGCGCGTATGTGCGTACGTGTGCATGCACACATATTTCCACGCATGTGTGCACACATGTGCGTATGTGCTGCATGTCTGTGTGCATGTCAAATTGCAGAGCATGTCAGAGCCATAGAGGCTGCCCGAAGAGTGGAAAGCAATGTTGACTGGAGATCACCAATAACTTGTTAACACCACACAATGTAAGAGGAGCCACAACATTTGTGTAGCACACGCTTTTCACACACAGGTGCACGCACACCCCCCTGTGGCCCAGATCTGAATTGGGAGCCTCAAGGTAGCTCCCCCCATAAGCTGTGAACTCAGTAAGTCAGGGAATGGGACGGGCATCGCCGCATGGACGTGGAAACAACCCCAGGAAGGCCCAGCCCAGGAGGCTCGCACCCTGCTGCTAGCGCTGCTAGCGGTGGGGGAGGGGAGGTGCATCCATAGTCCCGGGTTTGAATCCTGCTCTGACCCCGACTGCGGCACGTCCTCACATCCGATCCTCTGGCCCCACTCTCAGGCTTCTGGATTGAAAAATGCGACAGGGATGATGCCCATTTCATAAAGTTATGATGATTACATGAGGTTAAAGTATATAAAAACCTTAACACAGTGCCTGACATAATATCTGTTATTAAAAATAACATTATTCATAAAAATCCACATCTTCATATTTTGCAGAAAAAGCGTGTTCACAAAATAAAAAGAAAAATCCAGCCTTAGAACCAAGAATTCTTGCAAGGTCAGAAAATGCTTTAAAAGGACTCCCTCTTCTTCCCCTTCCTGCGCCAGCCCAGGAAAGGTGGGACTCTTCCACCACCTTGTGGACGCCCGGGGATGGCAGGTGAGCAGCCACCGAGTGACTCACCTGCTTTCCTGGGTCCTGCTGGAGCCCCGCAGGCTGGCACAGCTGTTCCGGGTCTGACTTGTTCTCTTTAGGACGATGCTGCGGCACATCCAGTCTTCATGCTCTTTTCCTCTCTGGGATGCAGCAGGGGAGTGGGCGGGGCTCACGTGCCCACCTGGAATTGGGGCGGGGGTCCTGGTTGCATGCTGGTCCCCACCCCCCACCCCGTGCCCTGCAGGGCTGTGGGATTTGGCAGACCCCTGCTTTGCTGGGGTCGTGCTGTGGAGTTGATGGGCATCTGCTACCCCGTGGTCCTGCCTGTGCCTGTAGACCCCTCTAGGTCTCTCTGCCAAAGTCCCCACCATCCTCCCAGCCTGACCCTCCTTCCCACGCTGAGGCTGAGGGTCACCCCCACCCCGCAGGTCAGGCCCCTGCTCATGGGGCCATCGCAGCCAAGGCAGCCTCACAGAACAAGTCAGACTCCCCCGACACGCCCTGCTCTGCTCCCCCAGCCAGGCTGCGGCCCCCACGATGGTGAGGGGCAGCTCTGCCCAGAGCAAACTCCTCCCAGGACAGGGCCAGGCCCCAGGAGCCAGCACAGGGAGGAGGGAGCTCGGGGAGCAGCTCGACACCTTCCCCCCTCCTCCCTCTCCCTCCTTGTTCTGCCCCCTCCCCACAGCCAGGCCCTGGGGGGTGGGCTTCTCCTGTGCTCCTGCCACATTCTCCGGCTCCTCCCACTCTGGTCTCCTGTCTGGCACCTACTGACAAAACAGGGAGATCTTGTCTACACAAGGGGAGAAACAGCATGCTCTGATTCGTCCTTGGAAGGGTTAAAAACAAAAGTTCTAACCTTACAAGTTTCTACCTTCCCAAGGTTAAAACAGGTCAAAGGAATTTTAAAAATTATTTTCTTTCTCAATACTGCTTAGATTTCAAGCCTCCTCTCTTGCTGCAAAATCCTGTTGTGAATATCAGAAACTAGATGCTAACCTTGTTTCCTTAGCGCTCTCAATCTTCCTGCCCCCTCACCCTCCCCGAGAGAGCAGCTGAGCCCAGCTACTCCCCACGCCCATCTCCTCCTCGCCTGGTCGCAGGGCCACAGTCCCGGCCCAGGCTCTGGCCAGGGGCAGCTGTGTCACTGGGTCCCAGCCAGTGGGACGTGAGTGGCCCAGGCCTCCTGCAAGCCCGGCCCCACCCACGTGCACTTGCCCAGGCCCCTCCGCCAGCCCACAGGGCAGAGCAAGACAGAGGGAGCCTGGATCCCTGAATGACTTCATGGAGGTCCCCACCCATCGGGGCCTTTAGACTGCACATGAACAAGAAATAAGTTTCTAGTGTGTCAAGCCCCCGAAATGTGGAGGTTTATTGGTTGCAGCCGTGAGCTTCACACTAACTAAATGCAGGTCACTTGCGTGTAATTGCGAAACAGAAGAACACATTGGGGAAGCAGGAGAAGCAGCAGCAAGAACGGCCCCGGATCGACCAAAGCGCAGGCTCTGCTGCACCCCCGCGCCCAGGCGACTCACAGAGGACCATCTCTGAGCTCCAGACCTATGGCTCCAACGCCTAGAGTCTTCAAAGGCCCCTCAAACTCAGCATGTCCCAGAGCAAACCTGTGACTCTTGTCCACCAGCCACCTGCAATCTACCTTCCCTCATTCAGGTACTTGCGCTGGAAACTTCTCGGCACTCCCCCTTCCTCCCCATCCTGCCCACCCTCCACCTACCACCAAGTCCAGTTGCTTTTACCTCCTAAATACCCAGACAATCCATCACCCCTGTCCCTCCGCTGCCAACACCTCCTCTCCCACCTGGGCCACCCCATTACCTTTTACCTGGTGACCCGCCTGGGCCCCTGAACCCCTCCAGTCCTTTTTCCACCCTGAGCTTTGTGATGTTTGCAAAATACAAATAAGATTTATGTCGCCCCTCCCCTACATAAAGCCTTCCCAGGCTTCCCCTTGCTGTCAGAAAATGACAACTGCCCGGGAGGCCCCACCTGGGCCCACTGCGCCACCTCCTCCTCTCGGGCCTCTGCTCTCCCATGCTGACACCTCTATCTGGAACCCGCCGCTCTCTCCACTCAGCCTTTACTGTGCCTCTCAGATGTCCCTTCCTCAAGTAACCCTCACCCCTCCCAACGGGGTCAAATGCCCTGTTACAAACTTCCCCAGAGCCTCGCGCCTCCGCTCTGCAGCACCTCCTGGGGCGGTAATGCCACTACAGGCTGTGTGGGTATTTGAGCTGGGATTGTGTGACTCAGCCCCCCTCACTTCTACCCCAGGGCCTTGGCACTTGCTCTTCCCTGTGCCTGGCATGACCTCTCCCCGCAACGTCAGTATGGCTGGCCCTCTTACCTCCTCCAAGTCCTTCTTCAAATGTCACCTTCCAGGTGAGGCGTCATCGATGACCCCGTTTAAAACTGCAACGACACCGCCCCGAGCCCACACCCCTTCTCTGAGGACTTACTGTCTCCCGGCCTGCTGCGCATTTCTTTTATGTGTTGTCTGATGTGTCCCTCTCTCTAACACGCCACCCCACAGGGGCAAGGACCTCGTTTTGTTCACTGCTGTGTCCTCAGTGCCCAGAATGGTGCCTGGCGCAGAACGTGCCCTGGAAGGTTTGTTAAGTGAATAAGCGAACGCAGGGTAAGACGTCCGGGCAGAGCCTGCCGTGGGCACCGCGCCTAGCGCACTCCATGCAGCGTCTGTTTATAGGTGATGCAAGAGGACGTGCATTTCTTTAAGACCAGAAGAACCTGGGCCAAGGAGGATGCTTTACTAGGCGACGTGAGCAGACTCCCGGGGCGCGGCGGGGCAGCGCGAAACCGGCCGGCGCTGGGCGGCGCCGCTTTAAGGCGGCGCGGGGCGGGCGGGGGCTGCGGGCGTGACGTCACGGCCCCGCCCGCGGGGAGATGCCGCAGCCGCAGCGCGGGCCGGGGGCGGCCGGGCGGGGACCGAGCTGCGCCCGGCGGCAGGAGCCCGGCCTCCGGAAGGGATGCCTCGCGTCTCGACCCTCAGGTACCCGCACTGCGCGTCCGCCCCGCCCCGGCCTTGCCCCCGGGGTGCCCGGAGTGCCAGGCTGGGGGCTCGAGGTTGGCACGAGACCTTTGTTCTTGGAAGTCACATTAATTGAGCCGTAAATGGAGCCCCCGTCTCGCCTCCTGGGTGCAGGACCCCCAGGCCCAGACGAGGGTGGCATTTCGGTGACAGATTTTCCATCCTTTGGCGAGGAGACAGAAACACCGGAACGCACCCCCAGCGTGCGGTGCGCTTGTTGACGATGGAGGCCTGTTCCCCAGTCACCTGGGCAGGTGTCATCAGCTTCCGGTTCACCCTCTGCCTGAGGCCGAGCCCTCTTGGTGGCCAGGGGCCGTTGGATAACCTCTGTCAGCATCCCAGGGTCGCTTAGGAAGAGGCCAAGGGTTCCTGCTTGAGCCAAGGGTAGCATGACAAGGTGGAAACAAGAGGCTTGTAAGCAATTCGGTTCATTCCCTGCTCCACAATAAATGACTTCTCAAATGTTTCTGGCGTTACCGTGCTGTGTATGTCTGTCAGCTTGGACAGGGACGTGGAGTCAGGTGCTGAGGAGACCCCAGTTCAAGGTGCGCCTGGCCCGGGCTTTTGGGGAGAGTTGGCCCCTCAGGTGGGGTCCAATTGCAAAGACAGGAAGTGAGAAACGCCACGATTCAGTAACCACCTCGCTAGATACATCCCCCCAAGTCCACGGGGCCTTTAGTGGCCTGGAGGGCTTCACTGAAGTAGTCACTTTGAGCATCTGTGGAAGGAGGGGTGGCCCCGAGTGACCCCATAGTGCAAAGTCTGTTGTCACATGGAGAAGAGGAGAAAGAAACGAGGAAATGATTTGGGCTCATAGTAGGAGAATTTTAAGCATTCAAATTACATGGACATTGCTTATTTTTATTGATCATTTGCAGTTTAAACTTCCCATAACACGATTTGAGGGATCAGTATTCTGAAAGCACGGAGGGCCCTGACTGTCACTTCTGGGGGTCCAGGGACGTGTCTGCATTTCCTTTTGACTGAGTAAAATGGTCATAGAATGCGAAAAAGATAAAGGTCTGGTGAATCTTCGTATTAGTGCGTTAAAATTCTATGTCATCATTTTAAATTTCACTTTCACTCATTTTTTATAACATTCAGAAATGAATTTTAAAAATTCTTTTTAGAATAAACGTTCACGAACAGCTTTTAAGAAATGTATTTTTTAAATAAAAACAGTAATACTGATCCCTAAATTTGCAGGTAAGCCCTTAGTGAAGGCTTTTTTCAAGCTCAGGTTTAATTCTGGCCCAGATGGCAGAGAGGCCGGGTGGGGTGTGAGGGTCTCGCTGCGCTAGGACAGGCTGCAGGCGGTGGCGGGAGGTGATGGTGGGGTTGTCCTCTTGCAGGTGAGACCTGGACCATCTGCACAGTCCATTTGAAGGAGGGTCCAAAAGGCCGCCCTTTTCAAAAATATACTTCTGCCATATGCTGTTTAAAGCTGAAACTTTCCCAAACTGGGCCCACGGTTCTTCATTTCAAAATTAAAGGGAAGGTTTCTAATGCACGTGCACTTATGTTCACGTTCCAGGTAAAGTGCTGATGGGAAGAGGGCCAGGCTCGAGTGTCTGAGGCGGGAGGGCCTGGTGGAGAGCGGGAAGGGAGCTGGCCGCGGAGGGTGAACGCGGGGTGCGGCCTGCAGGTGGCGTCAGGTCAAGCTCTCCAGCTCACCTGTGCTAGGTCTTGCCTCTGACCCCTAAGGAGAGGGTCGAACCATGTGGTTGGGACGGGCACTCTGTTTCCGGGCTTTCCGTGAACCGAGCTCAGGAGTGCGAGCAGCGACTGGGGTTTCGGAAGGAGGGGCAGCCCGTCGGCAGATTTTACTATGCGGAAGCGCCTGGGTAGACCCATGAGGAACAAGCTTAGTCTTCTAAAAATGTTAATCTTGACTTAATCTTCATCAGTGTATTATATTTCAAATGAAGTATTACTTGTCTGCATCGTTCTTGGGTCTATCTGTTCTCATCTTACAGGAGAGCATGGCTTTTTCTGAGGCCACAAGATAAGCCATTAATAGAAGTGACAGGAGACTGACTGTCTATGTCGCTCCCTCGCTCCGTTACCGCAGAATAAGACGCGTCTCTTAGCAGGTCTTCAAGGCCCTTCAGCATGAGCTAATGCCTTCCTGATGGCTCTTCTCTCGCCACGGCCACGTGTGGTCACTGTTGCCCATCTCTCTACACGATGGGTCCCACCGCCTAGGACACCTTTCCTCCACTTTTCCACCTAACACGAGGGCAAAAACTATGTCGTTCTTTTATCTCTGTGACCTCAAGGCTTGGTACTCAATACTCAGCCGAATGGGAGGATGGGTGGGTGGGTGGGCGAGTCAGACAAGAAGATGGGTGGACGAGTGGATGGAAAGACAGGGAGGTGGACGTGTCATTGGGTGGTGGGGTGGATGGCTGAATAGATGAACGGAAGGGAAGGTGGGTCATTGGGTTACCATGGCGTTCTGAATCGTGCTAGGGTGTCTCTAGACCCAATCATTTTCACCATCTGTGTCTTCTGAAGAGAAGGAAGACAGTCCCCAAGTGGGCGGGGTGGTGGTGGGGTTTTGGATACAAATCTGGAGTGAGGTGTCTCAGAATGACCCATAAAGAGGTTCCCAGCTAGCAACAGTGTGATGGAAAGTTAATGTCAGAAACAAGGGCCTGATTTCTGAAGTTAAACTCATTTTGAAAGAAAGTTTATAACGTTTATCTTGGTAAATGACGTCATCACCAGGAAAGCCGTGCATTTTGGGGAGTTGTCCCGGTTTAGCACACGTCTTCTCAGGAAGGGCTGCGAAGGAAATAGTCACTTGCTGTCGAGTGAGGCGGGTGCGGCGGGCCTCGACAGGGAGGTCGGGCAGAGTCCTGGGACCTCCCTCGGTTGTGTTGTGTTTGTCTTTTTCCCTCTGATCTCAGTGGCTCTCCCCTTCCTGTGCTTAGGGAAACGGACATTGGCTAAAACACACGAGTCAACATGTTAGAATCGATTCCTTTAATAGTCATCATCTAGATCAATTGCAAACACTGCCCGGGAGCAGGTGTCTGAGCGGCGCAGATGGCAACCCCGGCGGGGCAGAGGGCGGAGCAGGAGGGAGGTGGACGGAGGTCTGTGAAGGCCTCAAACTTGCTCGCTCCCTGCCGAGGTCACGGGTGTCGTGACAATCGCTCAAACGTCAGAGTTGAGGATGGCGGGAACCTATCACTCCTCCCTGGTTCTTTGTGTCCCCCCACTTTTTTGCTAAACTGTATCTCTGTTCCGAGTGCTGTCTGTGACAGTCCGTTTGCAAACACTGTGCAAGTCTCGGTTCTCCTGACGGCTGAGAGTTCTCTCGTCCAGTTGAGGCTGGGAGGAAAGGCTTGTGCGAGGCCCTTCAGCCGCGCCTGGGAGGGTCCCTCTGGCCTCTCACAGGGGAGGAAATCCAGGAACTGGGGAGGGGCTGTGACTGTCCTGCTGTCCCCTCACTGGGAGCGCTCACGCTGCTCATGGGTGGTCCCTGTCCCATGCCCCGTCCCCCCTCCTGTCTGGTCCCCTAGGACCTTCAGGGAAGGGCAAAATTAGCTGTGGAAATGGGCCGCGGGTCCTAAAATAGCCTGGCATCCTCAGGGCCTGAGAGTAGCCACTGGGCTGCTCTCACGTCTTTGCATGGCCGTCCTGACAGAGCCTGTGTGGGGACGGTCCCTTTGAGGTCTCGTGCAGGGACCCGTAGGGCTGCAGGTCCCCTCTCTGAGCAGGGAGAGCCGATGGCTTTGGTCTCCGTGGGCAGATGAGCCACACGGATGGGAAAATGAGGCCAGTGACATCATCCATGTGCAAAAGGCTCTACTTTTAGGGGGACGGTGTTTGTCTCTGAATTCCCCAGTATGAACCTGACTTTTCCTGTATGAAAAGGATGAGTGGCTGGGGATGGGGGGATTCCTGGAAAAATTAACCCTCACAGTGGGGATCCCGGGTGAAAGTAACTGTGGGCCCCGCACGGGCTTTCCTCGCAGGGACACCCCACAACCCCACCTAGAATGATCCCCCCGGCGAGCAGCACCCCTCCGGGAGAGGCCGGCGTGCCCAGTGCGGCTCCTCAGGACTTCTGGAGGTCTCAGGTCTCCGCCTACTCTGGGTCTGTGACGCGGCACATCAGCCACCGGGCCAACAACTTCAAGCGACACCCCAAGAGGAGGAAGTGCATTCGCCCCTCTCCACCGCCGCCCCCCAACACCCCATGCCCAATCGAGCTGGTGGACTTCGGGGACCTGCACCCCCAGAGGTCCTTCCGGGAGCTGCTCTTCAACGGCTGCATTCTGTTTGGCATCGAGTTCAGCTACGCCATGGAGACCGCGTACGTGACCCCAGTGCTCCTCCAGATGGGCCTGCCCGACCAGCTCTACAGCCTGGTGTGGTTCATCAGCCCCATCCTCGGTGAGCCCCAGCTCAGCCCCCATGCTGGATGGCCTCCGGAAACCTCCAGAAGCTTCCGGAATCCTCAGTTGAAGCAGCTTGAGGGTCCTGAGGGGACAGGGAGGAGCAAGAGTTAAGTTCCACTCGTCAGTCGGGGCTGTGGGAAACACAGGTGTGGCCAGTCACAGCCCAGGTTTGAAGTCCATTTGTCTAAACCAGACACAGAGCAGGAGCTTAGCAAACCCCAGGGGTTACCGCTGTCCTACGCTGCTGTTATCGGGGGATCCAAGCAATAAAGCCCGGTGCGATTTGGGTCTCGCAGGTCCCAGAATCTCTTGGATCCCCAAGGAAAGTCACGGCTGCTTAGTGCCTTGTAAGGGTCCAAAGTCGGAAATTTAAGGAGATGCTGAGCAATTCCAGGGCCTGTCTTTTATTCCCTAGCATAGGGTTTTGCCACTGACTCCAAATTTCAGCACCGTATTCTTCTGATGCGTTGGGGACGTCCAAGCGCAGGTGCTTCGGGACGTGAGGAGGCCGTGTCGGTGTCCCGGCACTGCAACCGCGGGAACCCCGCGGTGACCGCCGCCCGCTTTGTTGCAGGGTTCCTGCTGCAGCCTCTGCTGGGCGCTTGGAGTGACCGATGTACCTCAAGGTTTGGAAGGAGACGCCCTTTCATTCTTGTCCTGGCTATAGGTCTGTTGTTTCGGCATGGAAATAAAATGGAGGAAAAAAAAAAGGCCCCAACTGCTTTTGTTGAAAGGAAAATATAAAAGAGTGTTGACCAAAGCAGTTACCCAGACAGCCCCGGACCCTCTCTGGCGTGGCGGCAGGGAGCAACCCGCCTGAGTTCCCTGCGAAAATGGATCGCTTGGATCATTTTTTAAAAATAAGTCAATAAAGTTCATCTCATTCCTGCCCTGCTTGATGAAATAAAAACCCTGACCCAGGAGTCTGCAGGTGTCTTTTCCAGTGGGCTCTGCTTGAAGTTTAATTTTAAAAAGTTCTTGGGTCCTAAAGATTTTAGATGAGCTGGGGAAAGAGCTGGGCTGTCTTCTGCATGTGACTTTGTTTCCCTGTCTCCAGGGGCGTTGCTGGGCCTCTCGCTCTTGCTGAACGGCAGGGACATCGGGGTAGCCCTGGCCGACACGGCCAGCAACCACAAGTGGGGCCTCCTGCTGACCGTGTGCGGGGTGGTGCTGATGGACTTCAGCGCCGACTCGGCGGACAACCCCAGCCACGCCTACATGATGGACGTGTGCGGCCCCGCGGACCAGGACAGAGGCCTGAACATCCACGCCCTCCTGGCAGGTGAGTCTCGGCCCAGGCCCCGGCCGTGTCTGCAGAGCTGTGCATTTCAGAGTGTGCGCTTGGAGGCCCTCCTGGTCTGAAAAATAAGCTGATAAAATTCAAATGTATGGTATATACGAACAAGAGGCATAGAGGTCAGAGACGTCACCACTGACTGTGACTATATGTAGGAAAACTTTAAGGGATTTAACTGCAAAACAGTGCAAGAATTCAGTATAATGTCTGGTGTCAAAATGTTATATACAAACTCAATACCTCTAACTTTCCATATAAAACATTTACCTCATTATAAAATAAAATAGAAGAAAAGAATCCCATTTAAAATAGCCATAGAAAAGATGTTTAACACATTAACTGCCACGTGAGTCGTATTTAACTCATGCTAGTTTGAACCCGGAGCCTTGTGAAGCGTATGTAACTCACACGTCTCTTCACCTTGGGAGCCACGAGAACTGTTTTTCAAGTTGCATATGACACATGCACAGAAAACAATAAAAAATAACAAATTTTTCATTAAATTAGAAAGGATCACTTTATTTTCAAAGTTTTTATTTTATTTTCATATTAAAACACTGTGGCCCCAAGGAAAAAAATATTTTTCTTGTGTGGCAGTCAACGTGTTAAAAATCAAAGGAAAGGCAGGCCGGGACAATGGCTCACACCTGTAATCCCAGCACTTTGGGAGGCCAAGGTGGGAGGATCACTTGCAGTCAGGAGTTCAAGACCAGCCTAGGCAATATAGTGACACCCCATCCTTACAAAAAATTTTTAAAAAGTAGCCAGGTGTGGTGGCACGCACCTGTAGTTCCAGCTACTCGGGAGGCTGAGGCAGAAGGGTTGCTTGAGCTCAAGAGTTGGAGGTTGCAATGAGCTATGATGATGCCACTGCACTCTAGCCTGCTCAAGAGAGCAAGACCCTGTCTCAAAAAAAAAAAAAAAAAAAAGAGAGAGAAAGAAAATCCAGGGAAAGGCTTAGCAAGACACGTGCCGAGCGGTATGAAGAGGTTGGGTTGTCCGGTGGTTGGAGCCTCAGGTTCTGGGATCTGAAAGCCCGAGTCGGTTCTGGGCTTTTCCTCCTGTTCATTCTAGGGCTGAGCAAATGGTTGCAGCTCGTGTCTCTCTTTCCACGTGTGCTAATGTGTGTACTGACGTGTGCTAATATGTGCTGACACATGCTGTGTGCTAATGTGTGCCAACGTGTGCTGACACGTGTGCTGATGTGTGCGTGCTGGCGTGTGCTGGCATGGGCCGAGGCAACTTCCGAAGGCGCCTCGCGGGGCCAGCGCTGGCTTTGGAGGGCAGGAGGAGGGACTCCAGTTCCGACCTTATGTTCGTCTGTGTTGTTTCTTGCCTGTGACAATGTGTCCCTTTGATCATTTAAAAAAATTAGTTAATAAGGTTTGTCTGGAATCTGACCTTGGTTAAGGGTCACAAAACAGCAAAAGGGACAGGGGGACCAGTTAGGACCATGAGCTTGAGAGCTGAGAATAATGAAATGCCAGAGGGGACAGGACCACCAGCCAGCCCAGCAGGAACAGGCAGAGCAGGGAGGGGACCGCGGCTTCCAAGGGGACGTGGGCTGAAGTCTCAGGGCCAGTCTGGGGCACAGGAAGGGAGTTCCACGGTGGGACCACGCGCAGTTCTGTCCGCAGTCACGTCACCCCGTGGGCTGAGCGGAGGGTCGAGCTGCGTGTGCCCGAAGCCCCGGCCTGTCCGTAGAAGTTGTTATTTCCAGGTAAACTCCCAGCCTGGCCAGTCCTCCCAAAGTCACATGCTGGTTACACATAGGTTCCTCTTCCCGAGCAGGTGTCAACCGAGAGAACTTGCCTCTGTGCAGTACGCTGGCTCAAAGTATAGCTGAACCCCAATAAAACAAGCTAAAACACGGGGTCCAGGATGCAGCAGAGAAGGGCTGGGTGTTAAGATGTCAGGGTACCCGGGCGTCGGGGCGCTGGAGCTGGCAGGGCTGGCGGGGTGGAGCCGTCGAGGGCTCCCCCGCCCTTCGACGCACAAAGCCAGGCTGGAGGGGACGCTCTTTGGGGGTCAGTCTGCTGCCCCCGGCCCGGGGCCTGTTTGCCGCGCTCTGAGGCTGTGGGATGAGAAGGCGGCAGCGCGGGAACAGGAGAAACCGCAGGACTGCGGCCTCCCTCCCTGTTTCCCGATGGCTCCAGGATCCAGAGGGCTGCCCGCCGGGATCGGGGGGCCGGGACCCATCCCCGGTTACCACATGGGTGACTCTCCCAGTGGTGGTCACACGCGAGGACAGCGTCCAGCGAACACCCATGCACATGCATGTGGCTGTCTGTGGGTTAGAGATGGGGTCTTGCCGTGTTCCTGACGCTGGAGGGGACTCCAGGGGAACGCTCACCTTAGTGTCCCTAAAAGGTTATGTAGAAAGTAGAAGGAAGTGTGGGCAGGTGGTTATTCTGTCGCCTGCACCGGAGACAAGCCCCAGGGTTAGTGCCAGGAAAGGGCCAGGGCAGGTGGCCGTGGGGGCAGGAGAGGGGACGTCCTCGAGGGGCCTGCCTGGGAGTCCCCGCGTTTACTGGAGTTCAGATGGGACGGAGCCTACCTCCAGGTCCTTGGGACGCACTCACTACTTTGATGGCCTCGTGGGAATTGGGGCCACCTCCCCTTGGGGCTGCCTTTCCTGCATATGCAGGGGACTGAAATCCTGTTTCTCTCCCCAGGTCTCGGAGGAGGGTTCGGATACGTGGTCGGGGGGATCCACTGGGATAAAACTGCCTTCGGGAGAGCCCTGGGGGGACAACTCCGTGTCATTTACATCTTTACTGCGGTCACCCTGAGCGTTACCACCGTCCTGACCCTGATCAGCATCCCCGAAAGGCCCCTGCGGCCCTTGGGCCAGAAGAGGACGGCCATGAAGAGCCCCAGCCTGCCGCTGCCGCCCTCCCCGCCTGTCCTGTTCGAGGCGGGCGCCGGCGCCACCCTCCCCTGCCACACGGCCACCAGCTTCTCCAGCCCCATCTCCCCGCTCAGCCCCCTCACGCCTAAGTACGGCAGCTTTGTCAGCAGGGACAGCTCCCTGACGGGCATCAACGAATTCGCCTCGTCCTTCGGCACCTCCAACATAGACAGCGTGCTCATCGACTGCTTCACGGGGGGCCACGACAGCTGCCCGAGCCTCCCCGGCAGCCTCCCCAGGCAGGGCCTGAGCGTCAGCTTTCCCCGGGCCCCCGACGGCTTCCACCGCCAGGACCGTGGGCTTCCGGAGAGGAGGGAGGGTGCCCTGACCTCCGGCTCTGACGGAGAGGTTTTGCGGGTGGGCTCCCTGGACACCTCCAAGCCGCGGTCGTCGGGAATTCTGAAGAGACCCCAGACCTTGGCGATCCCAGATGCGGCCGGAGGAGGGGGTCCCGAGACCAGCAGGAGGAGGAACGTGACCTTCAGTCAACAGGTAAAAGCGGATGTCGGGGGCCGGGGCTCAGAGGGCAGTGTGGGGGTGTCCCCCGGTCAGTTAGACCCATGGTCCCCAACCTTTCTGGCACTGGGGACCGGTTTCATGGAAGACAGCTTTTCCACAGACTGGCGGGAGGAGGGATGGTTTCAGGATGATTCAAGCTCATTGCATTTACTGTGCAGTCAAACCTCTCTGCTAATGATAATCTGTATTTGCAGCCGCTCCCCAGCGCCGGCATCACCGCCTCAGCTCCACCTGAGAGCATCAGGCATTGGATTCTCATAAGGAGCTGCAACCTAGATCCCTGCGTGCGCAGTTTACAGCAGGGTTCGCTCCTATGAGAATCTAATGCCACCGCTGATCTGACAGGAGGCGGAGCTTGGGTGGGGATGCCAGCGATGGTGGTATCGGTCTGTGGCCCGGGGGTTGGGGACCGCAGAGTTAGATGACAAAGGCAGGGTCGACCTGGAAGCAGTTCCCGGCCCATCACAGAGGTGATCTAAAGGGCTCTGACCTAACCGGACAAGCCCCAGAGACGTCCACAACTTTGCTTGCGCATCGGTGGACCAATTCTGGGCCTGTTGCAGGTCCACCCACGGGCAAGCGAGTCCAGGGTACCTGCTGGGTGTTGGTCAGACGGTCAGGGACCCGTCACCCAGCCAGGAGTTAAAGTGATGATTCTTTCGAACACTGTTACGTTTGCCCAGAGGTGATTGAGGCCAGGCCTGTCCCTCTGGCGAGTTTGTTACACACGTCGGGCATGTCCTGCTTGTGTCTAGTATTTTCCCCTCAGTGTTCAGGCTACAGCCCGGGCTGGCCACTGCGTGCACCTGGTGCCAACAAATCTCAGTCTTCACGGAAGACAAAAGCAACACGTAAGACTTTCAGTCGTTTCTGGGACCTCCCTCGCCCCTTCAGCCATCGTCCGTCCTGGCGTCTAACGTTGGTGACTCCCAGAGGCTGTCGAAACTCCAGTTCTCAAGGGCAGTAGCATCTTTTGTGAAGGTAGACAACCTTCCGGAAGGTGTTTGAGTTGCATTTTGTACACGCTGGATTGGCTGCAAGCCACCAACCAATACGTGGGGTTCTGCCAGCGTTCGGAATCCGTGGTCTTGTGGGGGCCACCTTAAATAAAGGGAAGGTTATTCTCTTGTTTAAGTGGCGTACTCAGGGCATACTGCAGGAGAGATCTCTTCAGTA